>PVIW01004393.1:0-133847 GCA_004026585.1 Noctilio leporinus | reverse complement strand
AACCAAGTATATGAATACAAGGAATAGGCCTTCAGTGGTCAGGGGAACGGGGTAGGGGGGAGGGAGAGGTAGAGGCAAAGATGGGGAGCAGCTTAGACAAGAACCTAGTATAAAGGAACCATGGACATGGACAATAGGTGGGATTGACTTTGGGGGGAATGGGTGGGTGGGTGGGGGGACAGAGGGGAGCAAAAAGGGGTTGGATGTAATACAACAACAATAAAATTAAAAAAAAAATAAAATAAAACAAAAAACTTTAAAATTAAACCAATTCACATATTAAGTTTTTTTTTTTTTAACTTACATTATACTTGAAAAACTTGGTTTCTTCTCCTGTCTTGTTCTTCTAATTCAATGACATTGTGAAAATTGCAATCTAAAATCTCTGAGCTCAGCTTTCTCATCTGAAAAATAAGGGAACCTGACAAAGTAATCTCTAGAGCCTCTTCAAATCTGAAATTCTGCTTCCTTAATGTAAAGTATTTGTATACCTAATTGGTTTAGTTTGGGCCTCTACTGATGAAATTGCCAGACAAAGATCAAGTGTTAGCATTATTTTAAACTTAAATCAAAGAAAAAGCTTTTTTATGCACCCATAGTGATAATTCAGTACAGAGTGTTCTTAATTATCTGAAAGTATCTTTAAAAATATTACATTCTCATGCTGAAGTAGAGTAACAGGTACTACATTTCTTAATTTTGCTTTAAGTAGCCACTTCTTTATGTTCTGTTGTTTTCTTATGTGTAGATCATATAGAACAGAATAAAGTGAATTCTACAGCATTGGATACTCATCAGTGGGCATTCTTCTCATTTTTAAGGCTACCATAATTCATTTATTCATTTGGTCACTTGTAGTTATATACTTTACTAAAATATGTATTCACTGCCCCATATATATATATATATATATATATATATATATATATATATGTATATATATATGTATACACACACACACATATATATATATTATAATATATATATAATCATCCTGCTGTTGAGTTATTTTCAATTTTCTTGGCACAAGAAAAACTATTTTTAAGTCTTAAAATTCTGCCAAAATTATAAGAAGCAAAAAAAAAAAAAAAAAAAAAAAAAAAAAAAAAAAAAAAAAAAAAAAAAAAAAAAAAAAAAAAACCCAAAAACTAGCATAAATAAAATAAATAATAAATTACTGAGAAAAGAATGCTTGATGAAGCCCTGGCTGGTGGCACAGTGGATAAGGCACCAGCCTGCAAACCCAAAGGTCTCTGGTTCCATTCCCTAGCCAGGTTGCAAGCCAGGTCTCCAGCCAGGTCTGTAGCTGGAGGCAGGTGAAAAGCAACCATACACTGATATCTCTCTCTCCCTCTCTGCCTCTCACCCTTCCCCTCTCTCTGAAAATAATAAATAAAATCTTTTAAAAAAATGCTTGATGAGATCTAAACAAAGAGTCAATTATAAGCATAGTATGTGCAAGTTCTCCTGATGGGCAAAATGATACAAATGTAATCACACACACACACAAACACACACATAAACATACTCATAACACCCCCCCCCCATTCCCTTCAATCAGACTGAAGTAATTTTAGAAACAGGAAAATACACAGATTATTTTCAAAAAACTTTATGAAGATGTAATGCCTCTTGCTAATGCTTGGAAGTACTTCACTTTTCTAGGAAATCCCCATAACCTTATATCCTTCAATCTGCTATTAGTTCCAGAAGAATTCTTTTGACAAATTCTTTCAGATGTCATGTTATCTGAGAACAAACAGTTTTATGTTCTTCTACCAAATCTATCTACTTTTTATTTTGATTTTTAGCCTTATTGCATTAACAAGAACTTGTAGTGACGTTGACTAGGAGTGATGAGAAAACATGTTCTTTCCTTGTATCTGATCTTTGTGGAAACATTTTGAATATCTGAACTTTGAGTATAATGTTAGCTTATGTTTTTATTTTTTATTTAGTTTTTGTAGATAGCATTTCTCAAGGTGAGCAAGTTTTCTTCTATTCCTCTTTTTCTAAGAGTTTTTGTCATGATTTGGTGTTGTACTTTGTCAAACTATTTCTACATCTATTGATATAATGTGACTTTTAAAAAAGATTTTATTATTTTTCGAGAGAGGGGAAAGGAGAGAGGGAAAGAGACATCAATGTATGGTTGCCTTTCACCTGCCTCCAGCTACAGACCTGGCTGGAGACCTGACTTGCAACCTGGGTATGTGCCTTGGCTAAAGAATTGAACCAGTGACTTATGAGTTCGCAGGCTGGTGCCTTATCCACTGTGCCACCAGTCAGGGCATGATCTTTCTTTTTAGCCTGTTGATGTGACGGATTATATGAACTGATTTTCAAATTTTGAACCAGACTTTCTATTCTGAAACAAAATATCCTACTGGGTTGTGGTGTATAATTCTTCTTAGAATACATGTTTCTAAAAGGAGAACACTGTATACTTTTGTACTTTATTGGATTCAATTTGTTAATCTTTTATTGGAGATTTTTGCATTTATATTCTTGAGATATATTTATCTCTAGTTTTCTTATAATGCTTAGTCTATTTTTTGATACTAGGATAATGCTGACCTCATAGAATAAATAGAAAGTATTCCCTTTATTTTGTATACTTTGACAGAGATGAGGAGAATTGGTATACTTTTTTCATTAGATGGTTGGTTGAATTTACCAGTGATTTTGTCTAGACATTGTGCTTCTTCTTTTAGAAGATTATTATCAATTCAATTTCTTTAATAGAAACATGTCTTTTCAAATTATTTATTTCTCATGTGTTAGTTTTTCACATAGTGTCTTTCAAAGAATTGTTCTATTTTGACTATGTTATCACATTTGTGGGTACAGTGGTTGTATTTTCATTATCTTTTTGATCTTCAGTGGATTTGTGGTGATATCCCTTTTCATTTCTGATATTAGTAACTTATGTCCCTTCCTTTTTTTCCTTAGCCTTATTCAAGTCTTGTTGCTTTTTACCAATCTTTGTTAAAGCACTAGTTTTTTACTTCATTGATTTTTCTCTATTGATTTCATGTTTTCATTGATTTCTGCTTTAATTATTTCTTTTCTTCTGCTTACTTTGGATTCAGTTGGCCTTATTTTTCTAGTATCCTAAGGTGAAAACTTAGATTAGTCATTTTAGAACTTTGTTCTCTCCTCATATATTTACTTAATACTATAAATTTTCCCTAATTATTGCATCTCAGAAATGTTGATTAGTTGTGTTTTCAAAATAATTTAAAATTTGTTTTGAAATTTCTTCAAGACCTATGTGTTACACAGATATGCATAATTTAATCTTTACAGATTTGGGGATTTTCTTGTTATCTTTCTGTTATTGATTTCCTATTTAATTCCATTGTAGTCTGCAACTAGAAATTATAAAATTGATTTTCTTTTGGATTTGTTGTTGTATGTTTTATGGCCCATAATGAGGTCTATTGTGATAAATTCTCAATGAGAACTCAAGAAAAAATAAACTCTGCTTCTGATGGATGACAAAGTCTATAAATATCACATATCCAATGGGTTAATGGTATTGTTGAGTTTAACTACACCTTTACTGATTTCAACCAGATATATTGTTGATTGACGTATTACTTCTTTAGTTCTATCAGTTTTTGCTTCAAGTAGTTTGATGACCTTCTTTTAGGTGCATGCATGTTAAGAATTGATCCCTTTGTTATTATGTAGTGACTTTTGTTATCCCTAATTCTTGTTTTTACTTCGAAGTTTGTTCTGTCTGAAGTTAACTATGCATTTTTTTTTTTTTTTTTTTTTAAGATTTTGCTCACTATTTTTGGAGAGAAGGGAAGGCCTTTCACTTGCCTTCAGCTGAGGACCAGGCTGGAAACCTGGCTTGCAACCTGGGTATGTGCCCTGACTGGGAATTGAACTAGCAGCATTTGGGTTTGCAGGCTGGTGCTCAATCCACTGAACTACACCAGCCAGGGCACTACTTCTTTATTTTTATTGTTAGCATTATATAAGAGGAAGCCAAAAAAAAAAAAAAACAAATCAGAATTATCTTCTGTAGGGCAGGCACTTTGTAGTACAGGCTTCCCCTGCTAAGTGAATGTTACAGGAACCCACTGTATGAATGTATTGTAGCAACTGGCATTGTTGTGAGAGACTGTTGTACTTGGCTTTAGTTAATATTTTTTGAAGACTCAACACATTTTTTCACTTCATAATGGGTGACTTACAAGGCAAACCTGCCCACACCATACTGTGTTCAGCAGCTTTGGACAGAAAAACAGCATGACCCCCCATGTCCCACTTTCCCTATTCACCCAATCTCACTGGAAGTGAGTTTCTCTTCCTTCCTAAGGTGAAAAATCACCTCAAAGGGGAATGTTTTGCTGATGTAGAAGAGGGTAACAAAAATAGCAGAAACACTAAAGGCATAAATATAGACAAGTTCAAAAACTGTTTTGATCAGTGGAAAAAATGCTTTGATAGATGTATTGCATCAAATGAAGAGTACTTTGAAGGTACTGAAGTTTTACACATGTAAAAATAAATACCCAACTTTTTATAAATAAATTTCATTTTTTGTGGGTCCCTCATCTATTTAGTTCTCTATCTATATACAATTAATGTATATGATTTTTACACTTAAATTGGGTTTCTTATAAATCACTTACAGTTGGGTCATCTATTTTTAATTTTATTTTCCAATTACAGTCTACATTTAATTTTATTTTGTATTAATAGTTTTCAGTTTTACAGAACACTAGTTAGATAATCATATATTTTACAAAGCATTCTTCCTTCTATTATAGTAATTATTTCACACCATACATAGTTATTACAGTATTATTGGCTATATTTCTTATGCTGTACTTCATATCTCCCTGACCATTTTGTAACTACTAATTTTATACTTCTTAATCCCTTCACTTTTTTCATCCACTTCCCCAAAACACCTTCTGTCTGGCAGTTGTCTCTCTATTCCTTGAGTCTGTTTCAATTTTGTTTGTTCATTTATTTTATTCTCTAGATTTCACATATGAATAAAAATATCACAATATGTGATCTTCTCTGACTGCATTTCATTTAGCATAACATCCTTTAGGTCCATCCATGCAGTTACAAGTAATAAGATTTCATTCTTTTTATGGCCAGGTTATATTCCATTGTGTATGTGTACCATCTCTTCTTTATCCAATTGACTACTGCCGGACACCTAGGTTACTTTTAAATCTATCTTGGCTACTATGAATAAGAGTGCAATGAACATAGTGATGCATATATCTCTTCAAATGAGTGTTTTGGATTTCTTTGGATAAATAACCAGAAGTTGAGTTGCTGGGTCATATGGTAGTTCTCCTTTTAATAGTTTGGGAAAATTCTATTGATTTTCATGATGACTGCATAAATTTACAGTCCCACCAAGAGTATATGAGGGTTCCCTGTTCTCCACATTTTCACCAATGCTTGTTGTTGTGGATTTATTGATCATAACTATTGTTATAGGTGTAAGATGATATCTCATTGTATTTGTAATTTTACTCCTCTGATAATTAATGACATTGAGTATTTTTCATATGTTTATTGGCCATCTGTATGTCCTCTTTGAAGAAGTGTCTGTTCATGTTCATGTCCTCTAACCATTTTTTAATTTGATTCTTTGTGGGTTTTATGTTACTTGTATAAATTTTAAAATATATTTTAGATATTAACTCATGTTCAGTTATATCATTAATGAATATATTTTCTATTCAATATATTATGTTTTTGTTTTGTTGGTTGTTTTCTTTGCTGTGAAGAAACTTTGTAGTTTGATGTAATCACTTTGCTTTTCTTTTGTTTCCCTCACTCAAGTAGATATATCAGAAAAATATTGCTATGAGAAATATCTGTAATTTTACTCTTCATGTTTTCTTATAGGGCTTTTGTGGTTTTGAGTCTAACATTTAAGTCTTTTGTTCATTTTTGAGCTTAATCTTGTGTATAGTATAAGGAGATGATCTTGTTTCATTATTTTTACATGTATCTAATTTTCCCAACAATTTTTATTGAGGCAACCTCTTTTGCCTATTGTATGTTCTTGTCTCCTTTGTTAAATATTAATTGACCAAATTGGCATGGGTTTATTTTTAGGTTTTCTACTCTGTTCCATGGATCCGTATGTCTTATTTTAATGCCAGGACCATGATGTTTTGATTACTATGGCATTGATATAAGGTAATATGATATCTTCAACTTTGTTCTTTTTTTCTAAAGTGTGTTATGGATTTCAGGGGCCATTTATGGTTCCATATAATTTTTTTATTATGTATTCTAGTTATGTGAAATATGTCATTGGTATTTTGATAGGAATTGCATTGAATCTATAGATTTCTTTGGGTAGTATGAACATTTTAATGATGTTAATTATTTCTACCCATTAATATGGTGTATGCTTTCCTTTATTTGTATCTTTTTCCATTTCTTTCCTTAGTGTTATAATTTTTTGAAGTACAGGTATTTTACCTTCATGGTTAAATTTATTCTTTGGTATTTTATTTTTGATGCTATTTTAAATATGATTATTTCTTAGTTTCCCTTTCTAATGGCTTAATATTTGTGTATAAAAACTGAAACTGATTTCTGAATATTTTGTTTCCTAAATTCATTTATCAGTTCTCATATTCTTGGTATAATCTTTAGGGTTCTGTATATAGTATCATGTCGTCTGCAAATAATGAGTTTTACTTCTTTCTTTTCAGTTTTGATGCCTTTTATTTCTTCTTATTGTCTAATGTTGTGGTTTGAACTTACAGTTCTATGTTGAATAAGATTACTAAAAGCAGATATACTTGTCTTGTTCCTAATCTTAACAGAAGCACTTTTAGTTTTTGCCTGTTGAATATGATATTGGCTGTGGGCTTGTCATATATGGATTTTATTATGTTGAGGTATGTTCCCTCAATTTCCTCTTTCCTGAGAGTTTTTGTCATAAATGTGTGCTGCATTTTATCAAATGTTTTCTTCTTTGCATCGACTGATATAACAATTTTTATTCTTCATTTACGTGATATATCACATTTGTTGATTTGCAAATATTGTACCAAACTTTCTTCCCATGAATAAATTCCACTTGATCATGGTGTATAATCTTTTTAATGTATTGCTGGATCTGGTTTGATAATATTTTGTTGAGAATGTTTGCACCTATGTTCATCAGGGATATTGGCTATAATATTCTTTCTTGTATCTTTACCTGGTTTCAGAATTAGAAAACAATGGCCTCATAAAAAGGGTTGGAAGTTTTTCCACCTCTCAATTTTTTTTAATAGTATAAGAAGTATAGGCATTAGTTCTTCTTTGACTATTTGGTAAAATTGACCTGCAGAGCCATCCAGTGCAGGACTTGTGTGTTGGGAGTTTTCTGATTACTGCTTTAATTTTGTTAGTTTTAATCAGTCTTTTCAGATTATCTGTTTCTTCTTGATTTAGTTTTGGAAGACTGTGTATTTCTAGGAATTTGTTCATTTCTTCCAGATTGCTCCTTTTTGACATATAGCTGTTTATAGTAGTTTATTATAACCCTTTGCATTTCTTTGTTGTCAGTTATTTTTTCTCCACTTTCATTGGTTATTGTATTTATTTGGTAAGTTTTTTTTTTTATATATATAAGTTAATCAATCATTTATTTTTTCAAAAATCCAGCTTTTGGTTTCATTAACTTTTAGACTTTATTTAGTTCCACTTTCATCTATATTTCTTTTCTTCTATTTACTTTGTGCTTAGCTGCTCTTTTTTCAGTTCCTTTAGGTGGAAGGTTATGTTGTTTATTTGAGGTATTCTTGCTCCTGAAGATAGGTTTGTATTGCTATGAATTGCCCTCTTAGGACTGACATTATTGTGTTCCAGAGATTTTGTGTTGTTGTGTCTTCATTTATCACAAAGTAACTTTCAATTTCTTCTTTGACTCATTGTTAATACTTTCATTGTTTAATAACATGTTATTTAGCCTTCATGTGTTTGTGTGTTTTCCAGGCTTTTTCTCTTCTAATTGATTTTTAATTTTATACTATTGTGATTAAAGAATATTCTTGATATAATTTCAATCTTCTTAAATTTATTGGGTCTTGTTTTGTGTCCTAACATGTGGTCTACCCTAGAAAATATTCCCTGTGCACTTGAAAAAAATTATATTTTACTGCTCTGGGTAAATTATCTGAAAATATAAATTAAATCTATCTAGTCTAATATATTCTTTAAGGCCACTGTTTCATTGTAGATTTTCTGTCTGGAAAATTTATTCATTGATGTTCTATCATTGATGTCAATGGGGTATTAAAATCTATTATGGCTGTATCACTGCCAATCTCTCCCTTCTATGACCATCAAGGTTTGCTTTACATACCTGGCCACATGGTTCAGATGATTGAAGCATTGCTCTGTGGACTGAAAGGTTGCTGGTTTGAAGGCACAGTCCTAGGTTGTGTGTTCAGCCTTTGGTTGGGGTACCCTTAGGAGGTAACCAATTAATCAATCTCTCTCTCTCTCTCTCTCTCTCTCTCTCTCTCTCTCTATCCCCCCTCCTCCTCCTCCTCCTTCTCCTCCTCCTCCTCTTCATCCCTTAATCTCTCCCTCCCTCCCTCCCTCCTTTCATCTTTTTCTAAAAAGCATTGAAAACATGTCCTTGGTTGAGGATTTAAAAAACAAACAAAAAAAAAGATTTGCTTTATGTATGTAGGTGTTCCTGTATTGGGTACATAAACGTTTATAAGGGTTATATCCTCATATCAGATTGATCATTTTATCATCATGCAATGTCCTTCTTTGTTTCATTATAGCCTTTCTTTTTTGTTTTTCTTTTTAAAGATTTTATTATTATCTTTAGAGGGGGGTGGGGAGGGAGAGATGCAGAGAGGGAGAGAAACATCAATGTATGGTTGCCTTTCACCTGCCTCCAGCTAAGGACCCGGCTGGAGACCTGGCTTGCAACCTGGTGAGGTGCCCTGGCTGGGAATTGCACCAGCAACCTTTGGGTTCATAGGCTGGCACTTATCCACTGAGCCACCAGCCAGTGTAGCCTTTGTTTTAAAGTCTATACTATCATCTCATATAAGTATTGCTACTTCAGTATTTTTGTTTTAATTTGAATGAAATGTCTTTCTTCATCCCTTTACATTCAGTTTGTGTGTATCTTTGTTCTTAGGTTAGTGTTTTATATACAGCACTTCAGGATCTTGTTTATTTATTCATTAGTTACCGTATGTCTTTAGAATGAAACATTTAATCCATTTACTTTTAAAGTGGTTATTTATAGGTTCATATTTATTGCCATTTTTCTTTATAATTATGTTTCTTTCTTCCTACTTCTTATGGAAGGCCCCTTAACATTTTTAAATACTGGTTTGTTGGTGATGAACTCCTTTTCGTTTTGCTTGTCTATTATTGGGTCTTGATTTAAACATACCAGTGCAGAAAGAACTTATGAGACTATCAGAAAACTTTAAATACTGACATTATTTTGTGATATTGATAAATATCATTTTATGTGTCACAATTATATGTTAAAATTAGAGATATATTTTTGAAGTATTTATAGAAAATGATATAATGTATTTTGTTTATAATTATCTGCTGCAGGCCAGGAATGTAGAATTGGATAGGAAGAAATAAAATAATATGTTGATAATGATTGAACCATAGTGATGGTTACCTGGGAGTTTATTATTAGGTTTTTAAAATTCTTTATATATCTGAATATTGAATAGATTTAGGTTCTTGTGCAAACTATAATTAATAATTATAATCTTATAATTAAAATATCAAATACATGTGTAATTCCAAACTCAAATACTTAGATTTGAGGTTTGACCACAGTCACTATTCATCATTTCCTCCCAGCTACAATAGTCTGCTGATTGATCACACACTTTCATCTCTTTCTTCTAAAAAGCTTCTCTTCATCATAGCAGTTAGAAGGGCAATTTTATATAGAAGGCCAAATCTTTTTCCTCCACTAAAAACCCTTTGCATTGTATTCAGGTAAGAAATAAATGAATTTACAAAGCCTCATGAGGTTCTACATGGTCTAATTCCAATCTCAATTTCTTCAACTCTTCCCCTCATCTCCTACATTGTTTCCCTTTGTTTCTACTTCATGCACATTAATCTCCTTTCTCTTCCTTAAATACATGTATACTACCAATCTTCTTGGAACACAGTTCCCCAGATATTCCACTGGACCACTCATTTCCTACAGTCCTTCTGTGGTTACAGTATTTAAAATTAGACCACACAACTCTGCATTGTTTTCATTGATTTATTTATCCCCATCTTTAATTGTATTTAATACTAAAATACATGGTGATAGTATGAACTCAATTAGAGCAGACTAGGGTTTGATAACTATTGTCTGGCCTTAGTTTTAGAAGTAAATGATACACAGTTAGGGTGACTAGGCCCATTTGGGAAAAAAACAGGAAACTGGTGAGTCTCATGTTCCTTAATTTCCTCTGGTCTAATCTCCTAGGATAATGGTCTTCTAAAGAAGGTGTCCCATCTTCAAGAGATCTAGAGATTCCTGGAATCACTCCAGCTATCTTCAGTGTATTAACCAATGTCAGGGCAGAATAAAAGTGATTGTGCATTCCTGTTGAGTCCTGGTTTACATTCATTGTCTTGGTATAAAATATTAATAGTACTACCTTTTGTCTTTTCAATACAAACACTATTAATGCTTTGAGAATCAATTTTAAAGTTAACCATACCCTGAATGCTGCTAATCAGTACTTAAGCTGAAGTGAACCAGCTAGTTGTGTAAGACTATAGCTAGGACCCATATATATTTGAAAGATGCTGAAAACCTACAGAACTCTTGGTCTGTCATAAATTGCAGGTTATCTAAAGTATTTTATTAAGTTAAAATGATTTAGTGCTAATTGTTATCTGCTTAAGTATTATGCACCATGGTCATTGAGTAAAGGAAGCCCCTTTTATATTTAATATGTTTTGGAGAACACTATATTTTAGTTAATTGTTATTTATTGTTTCTCTTCCTTCTGTGTATAATAACTATGAAAACATAGCTTTTTATTTTGTTTTGTTTACAATTGTATTTCCAAAACCTGTTAGAGTGCATGGCAAATTGAAGGTGCTGAATAAATATTTGTTGGAAATAGTGGAGGTCCTGGAATTTATTCTATACTTATCATTTCTAAAATTAATCTCTTCATTCTTATGATACTGTTTCTTTTTTTCAGTGTCTTTTCTTTTTTTAATTGTATTGTTGTTGTATTACATCCATCCCCTTTTTGCTCCCCTCTGTCCCCCTCCCCACCCACCCATTCCCCCAAAGTCAATCCCACCTGTTGTCCATGTCCATGGTTCCTTTATACTAGGTTCTTGTCTAAGCTGCTCCCTTTCCTTGCTTCTGCCTTCCCGCTCTGATACTGTTTCTAATATGCATCTTTCACTCCCTCAAGACAAGCAAGTCATTTTCAAAATGGAAATGGAATTTTAGCAAAGGCTACTTCAGCTATTACCTCTTTCTTGTAAAATATCTTTAGTTACCCCAAATCTCAATGGTTCGTTCACTTTTATAAGCTAAATAATAAATATTAACTTGTGAAGAGAAACATAGGAAAAAGGGTACAAAGTGTCAGTTCATGAGCTTTAAGAATTGTTTAAAAGTATATACTGTTTTTACAAAAAAGACAGAAATATAAGAATACAAATAAAGTTATTTTCTAGAGGTAAAATATCAACCAAAAGAATTCAATTCAGAGGTGAAATAAATCTTAATATTTTGTAGAAGTTCTTCAATTTTTATGGTATCCAAATACAGGCATACTTTGGGCATATTATAGGTTTTATTCCACAACATTGCAGTAAAGCACATGTCATAGTAAAGGGAACCACATTAATTTTCTGTTTTAACTATGCAATAGTATTATGTCTAAAAAAAACAACACACATACATACCTTAATTATAAATGCTTTATGAGTAACATATTCCAAGCATCATCTATACATTCAATGAACTGAGAATTGTAATATTTTTGCTGTAAAGGGTTTTGCCTTGATGTTGATTAATATGCTGTATCTGCAAAATGCAATGAAACAAAGTATGCCTGCGTTTAGTTATGTCATGCAATACATATTCATGTATACATATTATACTGAACCTGAAATGGCAAAGTTAAGTGTGGCCAACTATGAACCTGAGAAATACTATACTAGGTGAAATAAGCCAGTCAAAAAAGGAAAAATATGTACTTCATACATCCATTTATATAAGGTCAAACTTACATAAAATAGTCAAACTTATAGAAGCAGAGACTAAAATGATGATCTCCAGGGGTTGGAGAAATGGGAAAATGGGGAGTCATTGATCAAATGACTATAAAGTTTCATTTATACAATAGTGATTAAATTATAGAAATCTGCTATATGGCATTTTGCATATAGTTAACAATGCTGTATTGTGCACTTACAGATGTGTTAAGATGGTAGATTTCATGGTAAAGTTCTTAAAACAAAAAATGAGAGGCTTAAGGAAACTTTAGTATAGATATAGTGATGGTAACACAGGTTTTTGTATATCTCCACACTTATCAAATTGTATACACAAAATATGTACAATTCTTTGTATACCAAATATGTCTCAATAAATCTGTTTTTTGAAAACAAAACAAAACTGGAGCAGCACATGCTAAGAACAAGACCATTTGATCCCTGGTGAAGATTGAATAAAAATACCTGAACTCAAACGTATCTCCTGTTTTTCCTTTTTGGAACTAATATTTTAGTTTGGGAATAAACATGAGTGTGAGGCTCCAGAAACCTTAGACATTGTCTTAATTTTACTCCTCATGTAAGTCTGTAAGAGTTACTCATCCTTACACTACAGTTTCCTTGTCTATTTAACGGGAAGACAAAGCTAAACTTCCTTTGCCCCTGATGAACTAAAATCAAATGATTAAACCCCTCAGAAATGAAATAAATCAGAGTTTTCATGGTTAAATTAGTTTAAACTAACAAATGATTTATTGTTTAAGACTTGTTGCTATTTTGTTTTAATCTACTTTAAGAAGATATATGTCATAATAAATAGTGATTTGATATAATTTAGCACAGAGGACTGGATAATAATGTTATCTTTATGAGGAATAAAGATAGCTTTTCCATAAAAGAGTTCTTAACTGTACTTTTTATCTAAAGTTCTATTAAATTATTTTTCAATAGCTTTTATTTTAATTTCCAATGGCCATAAGCCATGTCTCTTCAGTTCACATTAAGACTCAGTCTCAAAATTTTTCTTTGCCATTTTTAGGAGAAATGCACAATATAAAACTTATTGTGATATTGATTTTTGCAATATAAAGCCTTTCCCACTTCATAGCCTACCCACAACTCTACTATTTTTTTTTCTGCAAACGTACAGCTTATACTCTGAGATACATTAGGTAGTGACTGAAGTAGGAGAAAGAAATGCAAACAAAAATTCTATTTGCTGTAGTAATTTATTACTCTGTCTTACTCTCAACCTCAGAAATCATTGAGGAAAACATTGCAACTAGTTGAAAATTACAACTTTACATCATTACTTTTACAACTTTAAATATATCTGTTGTTATATTTGCTTCTTTACTCCAGCTAAAGAAATCTCCCTTATGATAACAAGCACCATTTCTTTGCTCGTTATCTTTCATTTTCTTGTCCTCTGTTTAAGAACTTCATTTCTTTAATCTCTCCTAGAAATGAGCAACCTAATCTTTTTCATATGCTGCCTCCCCTTTGTATCAGTTTCAATTAATTGAACATTTCTGTGTCTATGGGTTCAAAATAAAGGTTTTAATATTTCATTCATAACTTAAGAAATATTAATCCTCACCTAAGGATATGTTTATTGATTTTAGAGAGAGAGGAAGAGAGAGAGAAACATTAATTGGTTACCTCTCATACATATCCCAACTGGAGATTGAACCTGCAACCTAACTATGTGTCTTGACTGGGACTTGAACCCATGAACTTTCGGTGTAGGGGATGATGTTCCAACCAACTTAGCCACCCCAACTAAGGCTCATTCATGACTTTTCACATTGATGGTCTATTGTTCCCAACAAGAAGAGCAATACATAAAGGGAGGTTACTTACCTGCCATTAATGTTAGGATAATTTGCTGGTTGAATAGCTTTGCAGCTCAGATTTAGTAAATATTGCACCACACTTGAGGGTCCCTTGACTCTGGAGCTGCTATAAAAGGATTAAATGCCTACCTAAAGTGATTGGTGAATACCTTTTCTCTAGAGTAAAGGGAAGTACATGCCAGGTGGTTTTGGTAATCAGTGCAAACAATATTTGATGTACTGCTTTGAGACTTGACAGAACAGTAGTTTTCCCTCCCTTTCATGTGGCTGCAGTAACATCTGAACCAGACTATCAGATGACCAGCATATCAGACTTCTTCAGTACATCTGTCAGACTGACACATCTACCTCCTTGTCTCTATGTAAATATTGAAGCATATTTTTTAAAAAGCCATGAAATTTACTATGAAATACAACCACAAGAATAAAAAGAAACCCTAAACTGTGAAGTTTTTATATGGCATGTTATACTTAGGAAACTTGATTTTATTTTATTTTTCATTTTATTTTTTTTTAAAGATTTTATTTATTATTTTCAGAGAGAGAGGAAGGGAGAGAGGCAGAGAAGGAGAAAAACATCAGTGTATGGTTGCCTTTCACCTGCTTCCAGCCACGAGCCTGGATGGAGACCTGGCTTGCAACCTGGTTATGTGCCCTGGCTGGGGAATCGAACCAGCAACCTTTGGGTTTGCAGCCCAGCGCCTCATGCACTGTGCTACCAGCCAGGGTGGAAACTTGGTTTTAGTTGGCATAATTTTGAGTTTATAGCTTTCCAATTGCTCAGTTGTTGTTTTTGATGTTATTTTTGCTCATTTTATTTTAAATACATATAAAATTATAGAGGAACATATAATGAGCTTCTTTGTAACTAAGAAACAAGCTTTATCAATCACCAACTCTTAGCCAATCCATTGAACCCTACACACCTTTCACTCCACCTCCTCAACTGAATTGCTTCAAAAAACCCAAGCATTATATGATTTCAACTTGAAGTATTTTAGTTCGTGCTCCAAAAGATAAAAAATATGGACATATTTATAATACACTTTTTTACTCTTTTAATGATATGTTCCTTGATGATATGTTCCTTGATTTTAGAGAGAGAGGAAAGGAAAGAGAAACAGTGAGAAACAATGATTGATTGCCTCTCACACATAAACCCATACATGAACCCACAAGCAAACTTTTGGTGCATGGGATGACACTCCAACCAACTGGTCAGGGTCCCTTTTCATTCTTTAAAAATTAATATATATTTAGCATCCCCAAAGGTAATTACTGTTCTAAATGCACTGATTATCTAAATGTTTAATGGCTGTTTTGTTCAAATTATCACCCAAATTTCACACACTGTATTTATTTAATATATCTCTTAAGTCTTAATTTATACTTTTCTTGATAAAAATATTTTAAAATATACTTGATGAATTATAAAAAATAAGCAACTATCAGCCAACAAATAGGGAATCAGCTGTACACCAGAATTATCCTTTTTACTGGTCCCCTAAAAGGTAATAAATGTTTTGACTTCTACCATGATAGCTAAGTTTAGTTTCTTTGCATATCTATAACAATTTCTGTAAAGTGTACGTCAAGGAGAAAATTGCTGGGTAATAGTGTATATATACATTAAACTTTAATATTTATTGCCAAGCAATTTTTCCAAAATAGTTATCACAAATTGTACTGCCTGCAGCAGTAGATGAAAAATTCAGTTTCTCCCTAGCCTCAAAAATACTTGCAATTTTACAACTCTTTAAAAATTTTTGTCATTTTAGTGGGAAAGTAAGGTTGTCTTACTGTGGTTTAATAAAGATACCTGTAATTATAGCTCTACCTGCATCCCATAAGTTTTGAAAATCATATTATGTACATCATCTACTTTAAAATATTTTCTACATGGACAATAGTGTGGTGATTGTTGGGGAAGGAGTGTATAAGGGGACCAAATGATAATGGGGAAAATATAATAAAAAAAAGAGAAAAAATACCCTTTTTTCCTTTCACCCATATATATTTTTACATATATTTAAAGTGCATACTGGATTTTGAGGGGAAAACAAAAGCACACATTGGTGGTTACAGAATAGACAGAGTATGGTAAGAAGAACAAAAGAAATAGAGAAGCCAAAGAACTTATAACCATGAGTCATGGACATGAACTAAGCGGGGCATTGCTGGAGGAAATGGGGTACTGGGTAGAGGGGGACAAAAGGGGGAAAATTTGGACAACTGTAATAACAAAATAAATAAAATATATTTAAAAATAAATAAATACCAAAAAATAAAATTAAAAACCTTCTCATTTCCAGTGTTATCTTTTACTATCTAGGTTTTATCAGTATATTTATTATTTTCTATGTTAATTCCAGATTGCCTTTTATTAATTAATGATTCTACACTCCTTTTGTTTTTTTGCAGTTTATTTGTGGAAAAAACAATAATTTATCCTATAGTCTATACATATTTTACATTATACTGATTATATCCCTATAGTGTTCATTAATATTTTCTTCTGCTAACAGTATTTCCCATAAATTGTTATATCAAAAGGCTTATTTAGATTCAGGTTGTTGTTATTGGTAAGAATATTTCTTTGGTGATTATGGTGACTCAATTAGGTGTTATATAATCTCTCTTATTTTTTTTGTACATGATGATTAATTCTGATCAATAGATTCCATATTTTATACAATTTTTCATTTTCATTATATCTGTTTTGTATCTTTTAAGCATTACTCCTTAGATTATATATTTATAAAATGATTTCAAACTGAACTTACTCTACTTTAATCTTCAGTCTTTATTAATTGAAATACCTCTATATTGCAAACCTTGGTCTCATTTATTGCCTAGTTATCATGTGAATAGACAATGAAGGAAAGACAGAATAAATGCTTCATTATTTTTATTTTATTTACCAGTTAGTTTGAAATAAAATGTCCAAAATTTTTCAGGAATCTGCTAATAAGGTATCTGTGTGAATGTGTATGTATTTTATTGTAAAATTTTAAATTTAAAATGTCTAATATTGTCAATCCTTTCATATTAATGTTCTTTCTGAGTCACCAATGCTCCTATCTTTTTGCAGTTGTATATTATAAGAGTTTTTATGACATGATTTTAGCAGTCTTTGATAGCATCTTTAATCTCTAGTACAACAGGTATGCTAGACTTATCCTGTACATTTTCTTCTCTAGATTTAGCCATTACTATAAGGTGTTTGGTGGTTTTGTAGTTTTCTTTAATTTTAAATTATAAATATATTTACAATTTTCCAAGTAAAATGCTTAGAATATTTAGACCTTTCTTTTTTTGGCAACTCAATTTTAAGTTTTCTTTTCTCTCCTAAGTAGTGTTTGTATATTTCTTTCTTGAGAAACTATTTAAAAATTTTTCTTACTACTTGTCACAGTTCATAAGATATGTTTCAATAAGATACTATAGATGGCCATTTAAATATTGAATGTAGTTTTTCTGAAAACATGTTTTTAGATAATGTCAGTAATGAATGATCTTCATTCAGTAGACTGCTTTGAATTGTACCTGATTATGTACACAATAGTGTGCCAGGGTGCATCAAATTTATTAAGTAAGCTTACAATCTCTTTAGAGGGTAATAGAAATATAAAGGGAGTCCAGTTAAATTCAGTGTTTACTGAACAATTTCTGAGTACTGAGCTTTCTGTTGCACAATGGTAGTTCAAAAATGATAAAGGCCATTTTGTCTAAAGTATTTTTTATTATAATGAAGAAAGCAAGCATGGAAAAAAGTTAAGTGTGCACAAAGTAGATTACCAAGATACAAACATGGCAAAATCCAGGCATGGCATAGTCTATGCAAGTAAACAATATAAAATAGAATTTAAGAAGGTATAGAAGAGAAATTCAAACAAACTATAATGTTCATTTAAATTGCTTGCAAATTCTGAGTACTTTTTATTAAAAGGATGACATTAAAAGTTGGCTTGGTAAATGAAAATGAATGATTTAAAATACCCTCCATTTGACTTTGAATTGTCTGTATATCTTTTAAAACTCTGTCCTTCAGTCCTTACGTTATATTATTTCTCTGGCAAACTCTTCCATTAACATCTTTCATTTTTGCCTTTTCCAGGTTGCTGTATTATTCATTGCTTCCCCTTTGGCAAATAACACCTATGGTGTTATTTCTTCTGGTTTCTCCACTTCAGCCAGAGTAGTTTTCCCTGTACTCCACTACTGTCAAAATAGACATAACTTGCTCTTTCCTCTCACTTCATCTCTCTTCTCTCCCTCTCATCTTTCTCTTTAAAAGAATAGTCCATACTTCTATTTGATTATTTCTCACTGCTACAGCTTTAAAAGTAACTCAGGCTCCATAATATATAATGGATTATTTATTGTTTCACACTCTGTTTGTATAATCTTCATTACTTATACTTCTTTATGCTGTTACAGTTTTTAAATTTTTTATTGTATCATTTAATGCTCCATACTTTACTCAAATTTAATACATATTCATTGAATGCCCAAGTTTATTTCTCTGTTCAAAGATATTAAGGAATATAAAAATCAATTAGACACAATCTCACCCTGGCTGGGTGGCTAAGTTGATTGGAGCATCACATTGTACATAAAATTGTTGTGAGTTTGATTCCCAGTCAGGCCCATACCTAGGTTGTAGGTCCTTTCTTGAGCTAGAGCACATATGGGAGGCAGGAGATTGATGTTTCTCTCTCATATCTATGTTTTTCTTTCTCTCTCTTTTTCTCTCTCCCCACCATCCCCCTCCCTCTTTCCCTCTCTCTCCCAAATCAATTTTTGAAAAATTAAAGTCCTAGATAATGTCAGGGCTAGGAAAGTTTTTAAAAAGTAAAAAGTGAAAAAAAAAAAAAGTAAATATAACTTACTAAACTACAGACACTCATATTGAATAATCCAAGTGCATAAATAATTGTAATGCAAAGTAAAATGTATATTTAAAAAGTCATGAAAATTATGTACTGGCCCTAGTAATCCCACATTCCTTAAATGGAAAGAATGTCTTCAGGCTGCTTTCCATATGGTCCAATTTCCCCCTCTTCCTCTCCCCCGCCTCACCCACCCCAGCTCTACATCAGCCTTCTTATTTTTATGTTGTTAACTTTGGAATCTAATGCTGGCTATGCTTTCCACTAATGACTATAACAAAATAACCAACAGATCTCTAAATATCTAACTATGACATTTCCTTAGAGTTCTGGTCTCACACTTCAGTAATCTCAGGTATTTCCATCAGAATTTCTAACATATGAAATCAATGGAGCAAGAACTTAACTCATAATCCATCTCTTTCAATATAGTCTTTCTTTACTTTTTTTTTATTTTTTATAAGATTTTATCTATCATTTTTAGGAAAAGGGTAAGGGAGAGAGGTAGAGAGACATCAATTATGGCTGCCTTTCACCTGCCTCCAGCTATAGACCTAGCTGGAGATCTGGCTTGCAACCTAGTTATGTGCACTGGCGGGGAATTGAACCAGCAACCTTTGGGATCACAGGCTGGTGCCTTATCCACTGTGCCACCAGCCAGGAGTTTGAGTGTTTTCTTTTCTTTTCTCTCTCTCTTTTTTTTAATATGGTATGAGAGAAGGTTAGAGTTTCATTATTTTGCATGTGTTTGTTCAATTTTCCAAATACCATTTTTGAAAAGACTATTCTTTCTACTTTCTGTATTCTTGGCTCTTTTGCTAAAAATTAATTAATCATATATGCACGGGTTTATTAGCATATTTTCTATTCTGTTCCTGATCTATGTGTTTGTTTTGATGTCAATACCATTCTATTTTGATTATCACAGATTTATAATATAATTTAAAATCAGGAACTCTGATGCTTCCAGCTGTATTCTTTTTCCATAATATTGCTTTGTGGCCTTTTGAAGTTCCATACAAATATTAAGATTGTTTGTTATATTGCTGTGAAAATGTTATTGGAATTTTGATAGGGGTTGCATTGAAACTGAAGGTGGTTTTAGGTAGTTACAGACATTTAAACAATAGTCTTCAACATAATGCCACAATATATCTTTACATTTATTTGTATCTTCATATTTTTTCATCAATGTCTTAGAGTTTTCAGTGTACATGTTTTTCACCACCTTGGTTAAAATTATTCCCAGTATTTTGTTCTTTTTCTAAAGTAAATGGTCTAAGAAAAGGGGAAAGGGTAGTAGTCTCTTATTTTCAATAGTGAAAATTTAGCCTCATATTGAATTTGTGTTTGCATTAAATTAGTTTTTATTATTTTACAGATAAGAAACTCTAAAGCCCTGGCTGGTGGCTCAGTGAATAAGGCTATGCCTGGGAATCCAAAGGTTGCTGGCTCGATTCCCCAGCCAGGGCACATAACCAGATTGCAAGCCAGGTCTCCAGCCAGCTCCATAGCTGGAGGCAGGTGAAAGGCAACCATACATTGATGTCTCTCTCCCTCTTTGCCTCTCTCCCTACCCACCTCTCTCTCTCTCTAAAAAAAAAAAAAAAAAAAAAAAAGAAACTCTACTTTTGTTTTTTTTTTGTTTTCTTTTAAACCAAAATAATATACCAAAGTCTCCTCAGTTAAGGTGTAACAGAGCTAGTTGCCAATATTAAATATTAATTAGAATATTTTTTTTTATGTGGAGCCAGGTAACTATATTCATCTAGATTGCTAGTGCTGCCCTCAAATCACTCACATCTCATTTTCTTTAAAACTTCTTTGTCATTTTTGGCATATTAAATTTGATAATCTACTTTAACTATTGCCACATGTAAAATATTTATATGTTTATGGAAGATTTTAATATATAGCATAATGGTGCTTCTCTATCTCAAATTGTAGTATTGTCCCTATTGATTTATATGCCTTTACAGAAATTCCTACAGTATTTTAAATTTAATTTTTTGACTTCTTTACATCTAAAAACATTTAAATTATACTTGGTTTCATCCACTCAATGCACAAAGATATTATCGAAATATAATGGCACCAGGAGTTGCTTCATTTCTAATGTTACATGGATCTACAGCTGCGTTATTAACAACCTATCCAATTGCACTTATTATTTCATCCTTCATAAACCACCACTGACTTGATGTTTTGATTTTCTTGCAAGGTAAAATGTACTCCTAGTCTTAAATTTCTTTTCTATGTGCATAAATTCCATTTTTTATTATGTAAATGCCCCCTAACTATATTGTCTCCTTACCCTTTCTTACATCTGCTGAAAAAATACAATCATAAATTTATAGTCTTTGTCTTTTCTTATCCAGGTCTCTGAGTATTAAAGAAAATCATCCATGCTAATATGTCAGGGACATCTTCAATTCATCATGATCAATCTCATCTAGGTCCTAATCAATAATTTATAGAACCATTGATATTTAATTTAAAAGCACTGCCAGATATTACCTTTGAGATCTTTGAAATAAAACTAGCAAAATATCCATGAGATTTAAAAGATATCTTTTAATCTATTGAGAATTCGTAAATTTGAAAATGGAGAATTATCCCTTATGAAAATCACAGGTCAAAATGAATTCTTTTTTATTATTAATTTATTGTTCTTGTATTACAATTATTTCATTGTTCCTCCCATTGCTTTCCCCTGTCCTCCTCCCCTCTCTCACAGTCAATCCCCACCTCATTTTCCATGTCCATGGATCTTTCACATTAGCTTCATGACTAACCTCTGCCACTTCTCTCCACCCATGTGCCTGTCCCCTCCACTCTGGTCACCATCATTCTGCTCCTTTTTTTCCATGTTTCCAGTTCCATTCTGCTTGTCTGTTTGTTTTGTTCATTAGTTTCCTATATTAAGTGAGGACATATGGTATTTGTCTTTTGCCATCTTGCTTATTTCATTTAGTATACTACTCTTCACTTCCAACCACAGGACAGCAAAAGGTAGGAGTTCCTTCTTTTTTCCACTATGTAGTATTCCATTGTGTAAATGTATCAGTTTTTTGATCCATTCATCCACTGTTTCCAGCATTTGGCTATTGTGACTAGTGCTGCTATGAACATAGGGGTACATAGGTTCTTCTGAATTGGTGTTTCAGGGTTCTTCAGATATAGTCCTAGCAGTGGAATCACTGGGTCAAAAGGCAGTTCCATTTTTAGTTTTTTGAGGCGATTCCATACTGTTTTCCATAGTGGCTGCACCAGTTTGCATTCCTACCAGCAGTGAGTGCACTAGGGTTGCCTTTTCTCCACATCCTTACCAGCACCACTTGTTTGTTTATTTGTTAATGATAGCCATTTTAATAGGTGTGAGGTAGTCTTAATTTGTATTTCTCTGATGGCTACTTATGTTGAACAACCTTTCATATGTCTATGGGCCCTTTGTATGTTCTTGATGTGTCTGTTCAGGTCCTTTGCCCATTTTTTCATTTGAGCTGTGTGTCTTGAGTCACATAAGTTCTTTATATATTTTGAAAATCAAACCCTTGTCTGAGGTATCATTAGCAAATATGTTTTCCTATACAGAACTTTCTCCTTTTAGTTTGCTGATGATTTCTTTAGCTGAGCAGAAACTTTTTAGTTTGATATAGTCCCATTTGTTCATTTCTTTCTTTAATTTCTGTTGCCCTTGGAGAAATATTGGTAAACATACTGCTGCATGGGATATATAAAAATTTACTTTCTATGTTTTCCTCTAGGGCTTTTGTGGTGGCACAGCTTGTTTAAGTCTTTTATCCATCTTGAGTTTATTTTTTTGTATGGTGTAAGTCTGTGATCTAGTTCCATATTTTCACATGTTCCTGTCCAGTTAACTCAACACCACTTGTTGAAGAGGCTATTTTCATTCCATTTTATGCTCCTTCCACCTTTGTTGAAAAGTAGTTGACCACAAACAACCGGGCTTATTTCTGGGCTCTCTATTCTGTTCCACTGATTTATATGTCTATTTTTATGCCAGTACCAGCCTGTTTTTCTTATAATGGCTTTGTAATATAGCTTGATACCCAGCATTGTGATTCCTCCTACTTTCTTCTTCTTAAGATTGCTGTGGCTGTTTGTGGTTGTTTCTGTCTCTATATAAACTTTTGCAGTATTTGTTCTAAAAATGTGAAATATGTGTGTTGAATCTATAAATTGCTTTGGGTTTTATGGTCATTTGAGTGATGTTAATTCTCCTCATCCATGAGGTTGGTATATGCTTCCATTTATTTGTATCTTCCTTGATTTCTTTCTTTGGTGTTCTGTAGTTTTCCAAGAACAGGTCTTTTACTTCGTTGGTTAAGCTTATTCCTAGGCACTGTATTTTTCTTGTTGCTAAAACAGGAGTTCTTGAATGTTTAGAGGAATACAGTAAATATTGATAACAATCATAAAACAATTTGGATGGTGGATGCTTAAAATCAAATGCAGGTATTTCACAACTTGCTACAATACAACTTTCATTATTTCAAATAATTTCAGTGTCTTTGGACATGGAAATTTGCAGTCAGGAATTAGTATGTATAACTTGATGTAACATTTATTTATTTTTAGTTTTATTTTCTTTTCAGTATAGTTCTCAAGTTGTGTGTATTTTAGATTTAGTTTCATATCCATGTACTATTGTATACAGCTTGAATTTATTTACTATGCCTATTATAGGACCTTTAAGATTGATAATATGGAAAAAAATGTGTCCACACTTTTCTTTTGGTGAAGGTAAGATTTCAAAGAGCAGGAAATGTCTGAAATAGTCCTTGATGGCCTTCTATTATTAGAAGAGTATTCAATAATTTTTCAAAAATAGTGCTAACAAACACATTCAACAAATTTTGTTGACCTTTCTCTTTTCTCCTTTTTATTGACCCCTTATACATGAACTCAGAAGCAAGTAACTTTTCTGAAAATCAGAAATTTGTTACCATGCCAGCATAATACTGTGGAAAAATAATTTTTCCTCTCACCTTTCTAAGTTCTTTTGATGGGGCTAATATTAAATTAACATAAATCAGACTAATAATAGAGCATGTCCAAATATATCATGCCTATACATACAGGGATTCCATTTGGATTTGAGATCTGCGGACTCATTGGGCAGTTGAGGCTTATGTGCCATTCTGGACTAAGAGGGAGAAAGGGATCTAGGATCTCAAAAGGAAAGTAGGCAATTTACAGATAGATGAGTATTAAATTTTCAGTATGAATCACTATATTTGAAGTTGTATTTTATATTTTATTTGTAAATTTAACACCATTTGATAAAAATGAAACTTGTGATGTGGAATATTATATGAAAAATTAAACTTTACTTCCACTTTAAATCAGTTATAATTAAATAATATTTTAAAAATTTAAATTTGGCTTCTGGAAATAATGCCCATTAAACTCTCTTTTTCAGGAATTTACAGTGTAAATAAATGGTGAAAATAAATAAGTTAGAAGAAAGAAAAGAAAAAATTGATTTTTAAAATTAACATTGGGGAGGAAATTTATATTTAGTAAATCGATACTATGGCCTGACTATAATCACAATTGATCACCCTAAGCACTCTTTCCAGTTAGAAACTAAAGATTATTTTATTACTTTAAAATAAAAATTATTTGTTCAAAAGGTAATAACTCTTTAACTCTTTAAACTAACAGAAAATCAGAAAATCTACCTTTCTTGATCCTAAAACATTTATGTTGTCTGTTCCTCTAAATGTCTGTTACATTCTCCTTTATCTACTCCTAGCTTTGACTTACCAGCGGTGCCAAAGTAGGCCCTTTGCTATGTACTCTGACAAGTCAGGTGCTCAAATCTGTTATAAGTTTCATGTTTCTCCTGCTTCCAATATCCATAAAGGAAAATCATGGTTGGGTCACCTCCTTAATCATTTGAACTTCATTAGACTGGTGCCTCCATTTGGTGCAATAATACTCATAAATTGGTCTTTATCATAGAGTTCTTACATAGATTAATTGAGATCATGTCATTAAAATGGTTCCCAATGGGAATAACATTAAAATATTGCAGCTAGTATTAATATCAACATGAGTAATACTGGATGTAGAAAAGAATAAAAACATTAAAATTAATCATTCAAAATTAAGAAGATAGAAGAAAACCATAAAAGACAGTAAAAGACATTAAATTTAAATTAGAAATAAAATAGTAAAGTATTAAAATGATTGATAAGTGCAAGTGCTAGAATATTGGTAATATTACTATCATAATTAATACGAAAACCACACACATTCAATAGTAGAAATGAGAGAAGAGATATAAATATCTACCATTTGTGAGGTCACAAAAATTAATAATATTAAATGTTCTTATTTAAAAATTTGAAGCAAGCAATGGCTGGTATGGCTCAGTGGACTGGCACCAGATTGCAAATGTAAGGGTCACTGGTTCAATTCCACAGTCAGAGCACATAACCAGGTCTCCAGCCAGGTCTCCAGCCAGGTCCTTAGCTGGAGGCAGGTGAAAGGCAATCATACATTGATGCTTCTTTCCCATTCTTCCTCCCTCCCTGCCCTTCTCTCTGAAAATAATTAATAAAATCTTTTAAAAAGAGAGAAAGAACATATGAAAGAATGCTCAACATCACTAGTCATCAGAGAGATGCAAATTAAAACCATAATAAGATACCACCTCACAACTGTCAAAATGTCAATCATCAACAAATTTACAAACAACAAGTGTTGGTGAGGATGCGGGGCAAAGGGAACCCTGGTGCACTGTTGGTGGGAATGTAGGTTGGTGCAGCCACTATGGAAAACAATATGGAATTTCCTTAAAAAACTAAAAATCAAACAGCCTTTTGATCCAGCAATTCCAATACTAGGACTATATCCAAAGAATCCTGAAATACCAATTCATAAGAACCTATGTACCCCTATGTTCATAGCAGCACTATTTACAATAGCCAAGTGCTAGAAACAGCCTAAGTGCCCATCAATGGATGATTGGATCAAAAAACTTTGGTACATTTACACAATGGAATATTACACAACAGAAAGAAAGAAGGAACTCCTAATCTTTGCAACAACATGGATGGAACTAGAAAGTATTATGCTTAGTGAAATAAGCCAGTCAGTGAAAGACAAATATCATATGATCTCACCCATTACAGGACAATAATGAACAAAATAAATAACAAGCAAAACAGAACCAGATATATGAATACAGTGAATAGGCCTTCGGTGGGCAGGGGGAAGGGGTGTGGGGGGAGGAAGAGGCAAAGAAGCAGAGTAGTTTAGACAAGAACCTGGTATGGAAGAACCATGGACTTGGACAACTTAAGGGATTGACTTTGTGGGGGAGTGGATGGGTGGGAAAGAGGACAGAGGGGAGTAAAAAGGGGATGGATGTAATACAACAACAATAAAAAAAGAGAAAGAAATGAGAAAGATAATGTAATGAAATTGCTTTTTAAAACAGCAGACTAAAATTTTGAAGTTGTTGGGTTGTATTTTCTTTTTTCTTTTTTCTTTTATTATTTTTTAGAGAGAGGGGAAGGAAGAGAGGGAGAGAAGCATCAATGTATGGTTTCCTTTCACCTGCCTCCAGCCACAGACTTGGCTGGAGACCTGGCCTGCAACCTGGTTATGTGCCCTGGCTGGGGAATCGAATCAGTGACCTTTGGGTTTGCAGGGCAGCACCTTATCCACTGCTACCAGCCAGGGCAGGTTGTATTTTCTTAAGGTGTACTGTGGTCTAATGGGAGTTACAAAAAGAATGGTATGAGAATAAATTATGATGGATCTATGATATTTTATTCCGTAAGGGATAGTCAACCATTAAATGGTTTTATTTACAATTGATAAACAAAAGTATAAATTTTAGGATGATAATCTGGAACCAGTGAAAAGAATAAGAGGAGTCAGCACAGTCACTGATGGTGATTATGAGATACAAGAATTACTTCTAATGAGGATCTGTTTATGAAATAAAAATGGAATTGGGACCCTGTCAATAATTTTCTCTACAAGAAAAGGAACCTAATATGTGTGGCTTTAATAGTACCTTACTTTGGGTTCTGACCTCTCATTAGCTGAACTCCAACACCAATCTGCCTAATTGTATATACATATACATATATAATTAAAAATGATGGCATAGAGGCATAGGTAGATGTGCTGTGTATCCCTCTGCAACTAAGGAGGAATATAACTTCCTCAAAACTGGAGACAACCAGAAGTTTCAGAAAATTGAGGTGCCTGGAAATCCAACGATCATATGGGAAAACATATTTGTCAATAATACCACAGATAAGGGTTTGATCTCCAAAATATGTAAAGAGCTTATACAACACAACACCAGGGAGACAGACAGCCCAATTAAAAAATAGGCGAAGGACCTGAACAGACACTTTTCTGAGGAAGACATCATACAAAGGGTCCATAGACATATGAAAGAACGCTCAACATCACTAGTCATCAAAGAGATGCAAATTAAAACCACAATGAGATACCACCTTACACCTGTCAGAATGGCCATCATTAACAAACCAACAAACAAGAAGAGAAAACAGAACCCTAGTGCATTATTGATAGGAATGCAGATTGGTGCAGCCACTATGGAAAACAGTATGGAATTTCCTCAAAAAACTGAAAATGGCACTGCCTTTTAATCCAGTGTTTCCACTGCTTGGATTGTACCCTAAGAACCTTGAAATACCAATTAAGAAGAATCTATGCACCTCTACGTTTATAGCAGTGCTATTTACAATAGCCAAGTGCTAGAAACAGCCTAAGTGCCCATCAGAAGATGAATGGATCAAAACCTGTCATATGTTTACACAATGAAATATTACATAGCAGAAAGAAAAAAGGGACTTCTACTTCTTGCAACAACATGGGTGGAACTGGAGAGTATAATGCTTAGTGAAATAAGCCAGGCAGCAAAAGTCAAATACCACATGATCTCACCCAATACAGGAGACTAATGAATAAAACAAACAAACCAGCTAATTAGAACCAGAAGCATGGAAACAATAAACAGACTGACATTATTCAGAGGTGTGGGGAGAGGGTGAGAAATAGACAAAGAAGGAGAACAGTTTAGTCAAGGAGCTAATATAAATGACCCATGGACATGGACAACATGTGGGAGTTAACTATGGGAGAGGAGATAGAGAGAATGGGGCAAGGGAGAACAATGGGGGGAAGTGGGATAAATGTAATACAACAATAACTTAATTAAAAAAAACACAACAATAAACAAAGATATAAAGAAGAAATATTCACCCAGACAGGTAGGAGTGGAGTAGCCTGAACAGAGAGGACGTAGTTCAGCGGCATAGTTTCGTGATACGGTTTGGTGGTGAGGCAGCTGCAGTAGGACAGCAGCTGTGACCGGCTGGCAGAAAGTGCAGTCACACATTAAAAAAAGGTAAGACACCTGAGGAATGCTCCCAGCACCAGACCATACCATGTGGCTCACAGTTCTAGCGCCCAGTGCAGGGAGGGGAATAAAGCCTCACTGCTTCTGACTGTGTAAAACAGTGGGGGTTGGAGTAGAAGGAAATTGTTGGTCTCTGAGCAGGGTCTGTTTGTTTAGGGAGAGGTGCCTGGAAAAGGAGTAAGTGCTGAGAAAGCAGCATTGTTCCCTCTCAGACCCCTCCCCACAGACAGTACCACAATGTGGTGAAACAGGTTGCCCAGTGCTGACAAATGTATAAGACCCTACCCCTTACAACATAACAGGTGTGACAGTTCTACCTAAGATACAGAAGCAAATGCCCAAACCTGTCAAGTTGAGGAGACAGAGAAGAATGGCCCAAACTTCAAGGTTCCAGTGTGAGAACTAAGCCACAAGGAGGTAGCCAACCTAATAGATGCACAATTTAAAACACTGGTGATAAAGATGCTCCCAGACTTGATAGATATGCTTGAGTACAGCAAACACAGGAATGAAGAAGTGAAGACCAGGCTAAGTGAAAGGAAGGAAAATTCACCCAAAACCAATGGTGAAGGGAAGGTAACTGTGATTCAAACCAATGATTTGAAACATAAGAAATGAACAGTCAACCAGTACAGAGTGAAGAAACAAGAATTAAGAAAAATGAGGAGAGGCCTAGGAACTCCTGCAACCACTTTAAACATGCCAACATCCAAATCATAGGGGTGCTAGAAGGAAAAGACTTATGTGAACTTATGTGAAAAAATAATGAAGGAAAATTTCCCAAATTTGGTGAAGGAAATAGACATACAAGTCCAGGAATCCCAAACAAGCAAGACCCATAATTAAATTGCTAAAGGTTAAAGGTGAAGAGACAGGCTTAAAAGCAGCAAGAGGAAAGAAGAGGGTTACCTATTAAGTGGTTCTTATAAGACTGTCATCTGATTTCTCAAAAGAAATTTTGCAGGCAAGACGGAACTAGCAAGAAGTATTTCAAGTGATGAAAAGCAAAGATCTATAATGAAGATTATTCTATCCAGCAAAGCTATCATTTAGAATGGAAAGGCAGACAAAGCTAAAGGACTTTGTCATCACCAAGCCATTATTATATGAAATGTTCGAGGGAATTAAGAAAAATAGGATCAAAATTATGAACATTAAAATGACAACACACAACTATCAACAACAGAACCTAAAAAGATAAAAACAAAAACAAACTAAGCAAACAACCAGAATAAGATCAGAAACATAGGTATGAGAATCATTGGGAGGGTTATCAGCTGGGAGGAAAAAGGGGGAAAATGGGGAAATGATGCAGGAATTAGGAAGCATTATTGGTGGGTACAAATAGACAGGGGGATATTAATAGCATAACAAAGGGTAAAGCCAGGGAACATGTGCACAACCCATGGACATGAACTAAGAGGGGTGGGACTGCAGGATGAAAGTTGGATCCTTGGTTGAAGGAAACAAAGGGAAAATAATTTGGGACAACTATAAGAGCACAATCAATAAAATATACTTAACATGATGTATTTTTGATGTATACATTTATTTAAGTAGCATTAGTTCAAAAGTTGTGTTAGTCTGTGCCAGTAATATTAACTTAATTTATTAAGCACTTAGCAGCTATCTGAAGATGAAGGTATACTTTTCTCCCAAATACTTAAAGCAGGCCCCGAGAGCTTATATTAACAAAGCCTTATTACATTTTAAGTAACTGAAAATATTTCCAATATTCTATACTTTGGAACTTTTTAAAAATCTCTACTTTTCTGGCTTCTAATTAATATGAATTAATGAGGTTCTTGTAAAATTTATTCGGATTTTTTTCACTGATCAAAATTCATTCTCTGCTGCAATGATGGTGTGGTGTGGTTTGGTTGATTAGATATTATGCTCCCTGTGGTTTCTCTACTCACAGGTCAATTAACTCCTTTGCTTCAACTCCTCTGTTTGGAAAATGTCTCTCTTATTGCTTGAAATTCAGCTTTCTCACAGGAGTGCTGTGAAGTATAATGAAGGAGAAAATGGCTTTGACAAATTGATATTCAATGGAACTGAGGAGTCAAGGATCTATGATTTGCACCTGGTCTTGCTAGTTAAGAAACATTGTAAATTACACAACTTCTCCTAAGGTAAATCGTCCCTGTATAAAATAATACAGTGAATTTGTCGGTTAGTTGTTGGAAAGACTTTAAGTACCTACCATCTATGAGAGAAGAAATGAAAAAAAAGGAAGAAAATAAGAGCCAGAAGTATAAGCAAAGAATATTTAAATTGAGACACTTTAAAAGGAGGTGATTTGGATAGGAAAAAAAAAAAACATAAGTGATGGTTAGAAGTTGAGAAGGAACATCAGCAAATCTTGTACTTCATGAAGGAGAAGACAGAACCTGAGACTGACTCATTTCTCCTGAGGCAGTTGTAGGCACATTACAGTAAAAGTTGAAGCTGAGAAGATGTGGAAAGGGCTGGCAGTGTAAGTGTGTAAAAAGATAAAATAAGCAGAAAGCTTATCTCCCTTGTAAGAGCTTTGCTACCTGTACATGCTTTGCAGCAAATTAGGTGAAAAAGATGAGCTGAGAATAAACAAGCAAACTACACAAGGAGAGCCACCAAAATATCTAAAGTCAATCCTTTATGGGTAGATATTCAGAATAAATGGCAGTGGATGACCCTTTAGGTTATTTAAAGGGTTTTGTGTGCCTTTCACAAGTGCTGGGTATGGGGGAACATTCTGTACATTGCATAAATGCATCGATATGTTTAAAAGAACCTTTGGAAGGAACATGATTGAACTCAAGAAATACAATGTTTGTGCATATTTATTTATTTTACTTCAGAAGCTGTCTGCATTGGCATTAATACTATGAAATAGGGCAGGGGTAAAATGTCTTAACCTATTTAGAATTTTGCTGTTTCCATAGATAACAGCTCCCTATTTAAAGGGATCATCATCATATCGCTATTCATGAGATTTCCGGTGTGATTATAGGAATATGAAATGAGGCTGAATATAATAAGGAAGTTAATAATAGCTCATTATTAATCACACTTTACCATGATGTAAAGAAAACCTGTAAGTATATTTAATGGTACGACAGCAGCCACAAATATATAAAGTGAAGAGTAAAGTGAATATGCCTCATACTTAAATATAGACAAATGTCAAAGAAAGATTATACCAAAGAGATTTCTATATTACATTCCATATAGCATTGAAAATGAAGTAAACGAATGTATGGCCACTAAACCTTATTCAGATCAATTTGAAACCCATAGATTTGTATCAGAATTTATCAAAAAGCACTTTTATAATACAAATCCATATGAACATTTTTTCTTGAAAATCCATATAATAATATCCCAATGGTTTGTTCTTTTCAGCTAGGAAGGGAATTAAATACAATTTAATGTTATTTTATGGCCATAACAGTAATTTTAAAATAGCATGCCTATTAGAATTTCATTTGGCAATAATGTTTTAGTGAAACATTATTATTAATTTCTTGCCTTCTTACCTTTCACTCTTCTTCCAAGTGTTATCCCTTTTCCTACTCACTAACTAGCAAACCCCAGTGGAGGAAAGAATTTTAAATCGATGATGGCAGATTGGTAAAAAAATAATAATAATAATAATATCTTGCATAGCTTGTTGATGCCATTTCTTTGTTTTTCCAATTGGTGGGGTTGTTACCTAATCCTTTTTCATGCTGATGATGCTTTGAAGTGGAATAAAGGTATCTTCGTTCTTGGTCTGGTTCACTAGGTGAACTCTGTATCTGGAAAAGAAAAATCTTTCCTCAGCAAGAAGTACAGCTTTCCAAAGTTAAGTCTCTGATGAGACTCTAGCTCTTGTAGGGACCTGATTATAACTTTGTGAGCTTCTGAAGCAAAGGTATACAGTACCCAGAATTCTGATTCACAGAATCAGCAATATGATACATTTAGTGGTTTAAGTATGTAAATTTTCAATAATGATGTTACGATGCAATAGATAATCAATACATTGAAGAAAGGCTTATTTCTCCTCCTTAGCAAGCTTTAATCTTTTTACTGGTGAGAGATAAGGTTGAAGAAAAACTAGCTTTTTACATTTTCGTTGACCCTGTTTTTCTCAAAGTGTCTAGTTCTGCTGTGAGTCATTATGAGATTGATGGAGGTAGGTGGGGAAAGCAAGTGGAAATGGTCTTGAAGAATGGAGAGAAATAGAAGTGATTACATTAGCATCTGTAATGCAAGATCTGAAAGACAGGGTGTTATACTTGTCCTCCTGATACTCCGTAAAACACCAGGAGGCCCAGCAGATGCGGACTGGTCCTTTGTTACTCACCTACTAGGCAGTGCAACAATGGCAGTGGATTGGGCAAGAGAGAACATGAAAGCTCTATACTCTTGCGATAAACTACCGGGCCTTGAGAGCGCAGGGATATGTAGATACAGACTATTTTCCTCATTCCTACGGTTGCTGCTCAAGCAGCCATCGGAATGTATGGAGGGGTCATCTCCTAAATTACCCCACAGAGTTTGATAAAAAAAAAGAAATAAAAGAAAGTGTTCGTTAGAAGCTACAAAATAGGAGAAACTGGGGAAAGGAAGAGAAAGCAGAATGAGACAATGCTTACTAACTGTGGAAGAATCAATATAAGAAGAAAACCATAAAAATAATTGTATATTTTAAAAATATATCTTCAGCTGATCTACCAACATAAATAACGAACGAAGGAAAGAGCAATTAAGTGGGAAACAGCAAAACTTCAAATTAGATTTTTTAAAATGGAGCTATGAGGAACAGGAGTTAGCTTGATGTCTCTAGAGAAAAATTAAGGTCAGAAATAATAAATTTTGGTAAGAAATAAGGTTCCCAAACATAGCTATGCATACAGTGAAGGAATATATTTTCAAAAACTTACTCCTACAGGAAAACAAACCAGATTCAAAAAGGCTTTGAAAGATAGGCATGTCAAAACCAGCCTGAAAATTGGCAAATAACATTAAATGTGTTTTTTCTTAATTCAATCAGTGAAAATGGAAGAGGCAGAAAACTGAAATATGAGGAGTTGGAGAGTTTTGTTGACATGATATGGTTCTTTCTCTTTATAGCACTCACAGTTTTGAAAAGAGTAAGTCCCCAGGAAGTAAAAACATTTTAAAATTTTCCAAGGAAGAGGGAGCTCTTCACTAAATTTAATAAAGATTTTTCTAGCTGTTTGTTAAACTTGGACAAGTGTTTTCAACATATATACATTTTAGAGAAAGATAAACTCAAAATACAAATGGTAAGTGTTTAGAACTCTAAATACACACAACAGATACAAAACATTTTTAAAAAAGAAAAGACAAAAATTGACATTTAAAAAAATAAATGTCTATTACATCTCAAAAAATTAAATTGAAACTACCAGATATTTGTAGGAATTTTTGACAAAGTGACATATTTGACCTAAAATAACAAGAAAGTAAACATGTCACAGAATGCTTCAATAATTTACAAAAATTAACAGCACTTTAGCACAGAATATAATTGAATACTTATTCCTGAGTTCAGAGAGGCTATCTGACAATATAACTGGGCTTCTGTTTTACAAGACATTATGTTACTAGTTTTAATCAAACTTAGTGTTGAAGTACCTGTCAGTAAATGGGAAAGAAAAAAGAAAAATATATTAATATATATATACAAGCAAAAGCATTATTGCCTAAAGCTTTTGATGCAGTATTTAACTCTGAACTTTTCCCAATTGTTACATTTTTTAAAAGTACCCAACAGGCTCAAAGATGGAAACATAAGTGATTCTTTTCCTTTGTAAGAAGGAAGGGCATTCTGGAAAGAGAAACAACATATGCAGAGGAAATTGACATCATTTTCTTGTTGCTGATTTTGTATGCTAATGAGAGACAGAAAGCCAAATGATACTGTTTGGTGACTGAGATAGAACACAAATTTTTAAATGATCTGAAAGATGGTTAACCATCACTAATTAAATATGGGGTGAGAGAAAGGGTAGGATAGAGGATGTCTCAGCTTTCAAATAAAGGCAATAGGGTAAACAATAATGTCACCAACAGAGGCAGAAAATACATAATCAGGTATGCGGTAATGAGTGGTAGAACAGAGAAGACAGTAAGAACAACTTGAGATAATTTGACTTAGACATGTAGAAATGGGAATGCCAATTAAGCCATTTGATATGATGTCTAAAATTAATTTATAACATGAATGACTGATAAATTGAAAAAATATTTTAAAACCTTTTTGTATGTAAACATACAACAAAATACTGCACAAATCCTAAACATTTAACCTGAAGAATCTCCATAAACACACACACACACACACACAACCTCTAGCTAGATTTGGAAATAGAATAAAAAATATCATCTGAAAACAATGCCTTCAGGCTGTTCTGAAGCACTGTATTCTTCAAAGGTCACCATTACATGCCCTTAAATATAACAGTAGTTTTGCATGGTTTTAAACTTTGTATAATGAAACATTGAGCACATTCTTTTGTGTATGATTTATTTTCCTCAACATTATGATGTTTCTTTTGTGTCTCTGAGTTTATTTTATGTTTGCTTAATTCCTTCACCTTTTCCATCTAGCTACCCAACCCTCCTTACCTGATAGCTGTCAGTTTGTTATCTGTATCTTTGAGTCTATTTTGATTGTTAGTTTATTTTATTCATTATACTTTACGTATAAATGAAATCATATGGTGCTTGTTTTTCTCTAAGTGGCTTATTCCATTGAGCATAATACTTTCTAGGTACATCCATGCTATTGCAAAAGGTAAGATTTCCTTCTTTATTACAACCAAGTAGCATTTCATTGTGTAAACATACCACAGCTGTTTTATCCACTCATCTACTGCTAGACACTGGGCTGCTTCCAAATCTGGGCTATTGTAAGTAACACTGCCATCAATATAGGGGTGTATATATTCTTTAAAATTAGTGTTTTGGCTTTCTTAGGATATATTCCTGGAGGTGTAGTTTTGGGTCATAAAGCAGTTCCAAATTTTAAATTTTGAGGTGACCTCACACTGCTTTCTACAGTGACTGTACTAATCTGCATTCCCACCAACAGTGCATGCACAAGGGTTCTCTTTTTTTCACATCCTCATCAATACTTGTTTGTTGATTTATTGATAATAACATTTCTCTGATGATTAGTAACATTAAGCATCTTTTCATTTGTCTGTTGGCCATCTGTATGTTCTCTTTGTGGAAGTGTCTAATCAAGTTCTTTAATCTTTTTGAAGTGTTTTTTTTTTTTTTTTTTAATATTAGGTGTTATAAGTTCTTTATAAATGTTGGATATTAACCCATATCAGATAGCTCATTGGAGAATATGTTTTTAATTCAATGGGTTTCCTTTTCATTTTGCTGGTGATTTCCTTTGCTATGCAAAAACTTTTTAATTTGGCATAGTCCCATTTGTTTATATATTCTTTTGTTTCCCTTGCTTGAGGAGACATATCAAAATAGATTGCAGCCCTGGCTGGTGGCTCAGTGGATAGGCACTGGCCTGTGAACCTGAAAGTTGCTGGTTCAATTCCCACCCAGGGCGCATAACTAGGTTGCAAGCCAGGTCTCCCAGCTAGGTCCATAGCTGCAAGCAAGTGAAAGGCAACCATACATTGATGTTTCTCACCCCTTTTTCCTTCCTCCCTGCCTTTTCTCTAAAAATAATGAATAACATTTTTAAAAATATATATTGCTACAAGAACTGTGTGAGAATTTACTCCCTATGTTTTCTTCTAGGATTTTTATAATTTTTAACCTAACATTTAAGTCTTTAATCAACTTTGAGTTTATTCTTATATATAGTATAAGAAAGTGGCCTATTTTTAGGTTTTTGCACATATCTGTCTTGATTTTTCCCAACATCATTATTAAATAGACTATCTTTACCTCACAATGTCTTTGTGTCTTTTGTCAAATATTAATTGCTCATAAAGATGTGTTTTTTTTCTTCTGGTCTCTTTAATCTGTTCCATTGATCTATATATCTATTTTTATGTCAGTATTATGCTCTTTTGATTACAATGGTCTTATTATATAGTTTTTTATCAGGTAGCATGATTCTTTCAACTTTGTTCTTCTTTCTCAAAATTACTGGTGTTAGTCTTGGTTTATGTGGTTCCAGTTAAACTTTATATAATGAAATATTGAGCATATTGTCTTGTATCTGATTTATTTTCATCAAATTATGATTTTCAAATATCTACCTTTGAACCTGCTGTTATTAATTTTTAATTAATCAACAAAAAATTTTGGTTTTTGTAACTTATTTTTCTCCTATTGGTTACCTTTATTTTTTATTTTTATTTTTAATATATTTTATTTATTTTGCTATTACAGTTGTCCCAATTTTCCACCCTTTGCCCCCCTCCGCCCAGTACCTGATTTCCTCCAGCAATGACCCCCCCTTAGTTCATGTCTATAAGTCATGCATGTAAGTTCTTTGGCTTCTCTACTTCCTCTATTCTTCTTAACATACCCCTGTCTATTCCCTAACCACCAATGTGTACATTTTTTTTCCTTTCATCATTTAATTATTGCCTTCTGTCAGCTTCTCAAATTATGTTTGGCACTGCCTCTAGGACAACTTTCACAAAAGTGAGTTCTGCAATACACCATTTCTTTGATATATTTCACAAAAATAGCATTCCAGAGTAAAATAAGTATTAAAGAAGAAAAAAATCTGCTTCATTTTGCTACAATATATTTAAAATACTATCATTTAACAGGTAATAATTATGTAAGCTATTGTCATATTTTAAATTTTTTGTATTAACTCTTCAAAATCCAGTATGTACTTTAAATATGTGTAAAAATATGTATGGGTATAAATGTATTTTTGCATGTGTTTGGTAATATTGAAATTCATATTACTTAAAAGAGTAATTCTTTAAACAAATGAATTAACATAGGCATTTTGGAATAATGAAAAGAAAACTTTACCTTTATTTTTGATGCAAATGACTACTTTATTTTATACAGTTAACTGTCCTTTTCAAGCTTATTTTTTCTCTCCTAACAAACTATATAGCCACTATTTTAATAGTTATATATATATGAATTTAACTCTTATGACAAATCATTGAGTAGATATTATTACTATTGCAACATAATTACTGAATTATAATTATTTAAATTTCTATTATATTTTATAAGAAAATATGTCATGATAATATTATATATAATATTATGTATGTAGTATTATTATTCCTATTATACATAAAGAACCTGGGGCTTAGAAAGTTTAAATTGTTTGCTTATCACTACTAAGTTTTATAGCTGGAATTTAAATTTAATATTAACATAATCTCAAATCTACATATTATGACACTTTATTCATATAATTGGGAATCTAAATGTGGATACTTCTCAGAAAAGGAATATCAACATCAACTGAAAAGTTTTTTAGAAATGTACATTTTTATCCATATTCATTGAATCTGAAACTGTGGGGTGTGTGTTTAAACAAGCTTAGCCTTATTCATATGCAAAATTTTAAATCCACTTCTACAAAACATTCCTTATACTAGCTTTTCATGAGGCTGAACTAAAATGAATTAATTTTACTAAGAGTACAAAACCCACAATAATTACTTTGTTAGTATTTATTAACGGCCAAGAGATTTTTTAGAAAACTGCCTTTAGGAACCTTGATGAAATGTTATGTAATAATAAAATATATAAAGATACATGTTTAAAATACAGATGTTTTTATTTAATTTTAGTTAATAAGTGAGATAAGCTAATAATTACATTTCAGGGTTCTAAAGCAATGGAAAGTAATTGCATTGGCCCTTTTATGAATTAATGGAATTAATTTGAGTGAAGACAAAATAGGTAAGAATAGAAACACAGAAGAAGATCTTATAAAATGAGTTCTTTGAGTAAAAGAAAACTGTGTTTGAATAATGTTTTAAGTGAACTGGTAAGAGAAAAAAAGTTATTGGAAAAACTGATTTAGGAATGTCAAAAGTAACTTCTTTAGGGGAGATTATGATTCCTGTCTTTACGTCATAAAAATGAACAAAAACAGATACCTAAGAGTTATTTTAGTTCATTGCTTAGGACGCTGCTTTTAACACCATTTTTAATCTTTATGTAAAATATGGGTCATTTTAGGAATCTAAAGAGAACTGTACCATACAGAATTGTATCATTACATATCTTAGAGCATGAGTTGTATTCTTTCAGATTTATAATAATTTTAATTTGTAAACAGAATGTTAAAAATGCATAATGAAGATATTTGCATGTTTGAATTTGTAAAAATTAATCAAAATACTAAACAGTCAAATAAGGTTTGGTTAAATAATTGTGACATGCCCGTATAATAAAATGGGTATGCTGAGACATTATATACAATAATAGGGAATTACATATATAGTGGTAAGAGAAAAGAGATTACTATAAAAGAATAGCATATGATTATATAAAAAATGTACATTTCAAACATGAGGAAAATGTATTCCTAGACTCTTAACATTGCTTATTTCTGATTGGAGAAATTACAATGAGTAGCAAATTACATCTGTTTGCTTTGCTGTGCTTTTCAACTTTTCTGCCACACACATCAGTTTGATAAAAAGAAACAATAATAGTAGTTAAAAATCTCCTTTAACTAATTCTTAATTCCCTGAAAGTAATTTTAAAAATTAACTGATATTTCATTTATTTCATTTTATTTCAAATAGCAGCTCTTTTGATTTGGCTGGGATAAAGTTTAGAGCAGAGAGGAGTAACTGACTAAAACATGCCACTGTTTTGTATGTTTTGTTGGAATACATGAATTATAGCAGAAAGTATCTGCATACTGTGAATTAAAGATTGTGTACAGGTTACTAGTTTTCAAAGAATACAGGAAGATTTGGATAAAAGTTTAGATTACTCCTTTGGTCCTCTTTTTCCTAGCCACTCTGCATGAACTCCCACCAACTTTTAGGCCCAACACATTGTGAATGACATGTGACAGAACCACTTTACGGCACTAGGTTGATTGGATATAGTAAGGTGGAAAGCAATGGATTTTTTTTTTTTTTTTTCTAGTTTCTGTTAGCATCTTTTAGATGCTCCTTGTTGAAAAATCATTCAGATTCCTCTTTAGGAATTAAAAGTCTAATATGAAATAACAATCATAAAAATCCAAATTTTCACCCATTTTATGCTTTATAGCCTTTCTTTTTTTAACTTTTATTTTTTAATGTTTTTCTCAAATATATTTTATTTATATTGCTCCTACAATTGTCCCAATTTTCCCCCCTTTATCCCTTTCCACCCAGTACCCCATTTCCTCTGGCAATAACCCCCTTAGGTCATGTGCATGTTTCATGCATATAAGTTCATTGGCTTCTCTATTTCCTTTATTCTTAATATCCTACTGTCTATTCAGTAATCACCAATGTGTATATTTTTTTTCTTTCACATCCAGACAACTCACCATTTAATTTATACCTTCTGTCAGCTTCTCAAATCATATTAATAGAAAGTTTTCTTATCTCAAAATGCCTACATTAATTCATTTGAAGAATTACTCTTTTAAGTAATAGGAATTGCAATATTACCAAACACATGCAAAAATACATTTACACACATACATATTTTTACACCTATTTAAAGTACATACTGAGGCTCTGGCTGGTGATACAGTGGATAAGGCACCAGCCAGCGAATCCAAAGGTCACTGGTTCGATTCCCAGCCAGGGCACTTAACCAGGTTGCAAGCTAGGTCTCCAACCAGGTCCATGGCTGGAGGAGGTGAAAGACAACCACACACATATGTCTCTCTCCCACTCTGCCTCTCTCCCTTCCTCTCTATCTAAAAATACTAAATACTAAATATTTTAAAATATAAAAAATAAAGTACATACTGGATTTTGAAGAGTTAATATAAAAAAAAAAATTAAATATGACTATCCAAAGCAATCTATAGATTAAATGCAATCCTAATTAAAATACCAGTGACATACTTCACAGAGATAGAAAAAATACTTCAAAAATGTATATGGAGCCAAAAACGCCCACGAATAGCCACAGCAATCTTAAGAAGAACAAGGTAGGAGGAATCACAATACTGGACATCAAACAATACTACAAGGCTACTGTCATCAAAACAGTCTGGTATTGACATAAGAATAGACATATAGATCAATGGAACAGAATAGAGAGCCCAGAAATAAACCCAGGACTTTATGGTCAATTAATATTCAACCAAGGGGGAAGGAACATAAAATGGAGTAAAAACAGTCTCTTCAACAAGTAGTGTTGGGAGAACCGGATAGCAACATGCAAAAAGATAAAACTAGACCACCAACTTAAACCATACACCACGGAATAAACTCAAGATGGATAAAGGACTTAAACATAAGCATTGCTACCATAAAGGTCCTGGAGGAAAATATATGCAGTAAAATTTTAGATATCCTACTCAGAAATATGTTTACTGATATTTTTCCAAGGTCAAAATAAGTAAAAGAACAAATCAACAAATGGGACTATAGCAAACCAAAAAGTTTCTGTTCAGCTGAAGAAAACACCAGCAAAATTAAAAGGGAATCAACTGTATGGGAAAAAATATTTGCCAATGATACCTCAGACAAGGGTTTGATCTCCAAAATATATAAAGAACTAATGCAACTCAACACCCGGGAGGGAGACAGCCCAATTAAAAATGGGCAAAGGACCTAAACAGACAACTCACTGAGGGAGACATACAAAGGGCCCAAAGGCATATGAAAGAATGCTCAACATCACTAGTCATCAGAAAGATGCAAATTAAAACCACAATAAGATACCATCTCACACCTGTTAGAATGGCAATCATCAACAAATCAACAAACAGCAAGTATTGACAAGGATGTGGGGAAAAGGAAACCCTGGTGCACTGTTGGTGGGAATGCAGGCTGGTGTAACCACTATGGAAAACAGTATGGAGTTTCCTTAAAAAACTAAAAATGAAACTGACTTTTGACCCAGAGTTCCCACTGCTAGGACTATACCCGAAGAACCCTGAAACACTAATTCAGAAGAATCTATGTGACCCTATATTCATAGCAGCATTATTTACAATAGCCAAGTGCTAGAAACAGCCTAAATGCCCATCAGTGGATAATTGGATTAAAATTTTAGTACATTTACACCATGGAATACTACACAGCAGAAAGAAGAACCTCCTAATCTTTGCAACAACATGGATGGAAGTGGAGAGTATTATGCTTAGTGAAATAAGCCAGTCAATGAAAGACAAATACTATATGAACAGTAGTGAACAAAACAAACAAACAAGCAAAACAGAACCAGATACATGAATACAATTAATAGACCTTCAGTGGGCAGAGGGGAGGGGCAAGGTGGGAGAAGGAGGCAAAGAAGGGGAGCAGTTTAGTCAAGGAACTAGCAGGGAAGAACCATGGACATGAACAAGTGGGATTGACGTTAACAGGGAGTGGGTGGGTGGAGAAGGGGACAGAGGGGAGTAAAAAGGGGATGGATGTAATACAACAACAATAAAGTTAAATGAAAAAAAGAAATGATCTAATAAAAACTACCCTACAATTATAAAATAAATAAATAAATAAAATATGTCAATAGCTTATATAATTATTACATGTTAAATGATAGTATTTTAAAAGTACTTAGCAAATTAAGCAGTTTTTTCTTCTTTAATACTTATTTTAGTCTGGAATGCTATTTTTGTGAAATATATCACAGAAATGGTGTATTGCAGAACTCAGTTTTGTGAAAGTTGTCCTAGAGACAGTGCCAAACCCATAGTAAAAAAATGAATTTGGTTTTTGAGTCAGACCCTCCCTCTTCCAATAATACAACTCAATTTTATTTTACGCTACTGGAACTATTATTCTTTTTGGAGTTTTCCATCTTAAACAGTAGATTAATTTTCTTAGGCTGAGCACAGCTCTTACTTCTTTCAATACTTTGTGTTTTTCATCTACCTGTGTTTTACAAGTTAAAGCCTTCAGAAATACAAGGAATAGGCCTGCAGTGGTCAGGGGGAAAGGGGTTGGGGGGAGGGGGGAGGCAGAGGCAAAGAAGGGGAGCAGCTTAGACAAGAACCTAGTATAAAGGAACCATGGACATGGACAACAGGTGGGATTGACTTTGAGGGGAAAGGGTGGGTGGGGAGGGGGACAGAGGGGAGCAAAAAAGGGATGGATGTAATACAACAACAATAAAATTTTTTTAAAAAATTAATTTAAAAAATTAAAAAAAAAAAAGAAAGAAAGAATGACACTTGCCATGTTCAGCTGGTCCACAGAGTAGAAATTATTATGTCTACTAAGTTGAGGTAAAAAATAAAAATCCCTAGGATTTAAATAATTTTGTAGAATAGTATTCTAGCTATTTTTTTAACTTGTGGTGACTTTCTATGTGGTCCTAAACTAACCCCTGAACAATTTAAGATTCTGTTGAGGTAGAGATTAGGAATGTTCACATTTCAATAATAAAGTTTACTATAGCATTAATTCCTTTTCCCAAGCATCTCCAGTTTGGGGGCCTTCATAACTGGTAATGTATATTTCCACAATCTATTTGAAAGGAATCTCATCTAATTTACATGCTAAAATGAGAATATATATTGCCTGTGTACACAAATCATATGGTTGAGTAGTTTGCAACTTCTATACCCTTTCTTAGTTCAGCTTTATCTCAAGTCTGAAAAACCTGCAATGGAAAACATGAATATGTTCCATGTTTTTCTCCAATTGCTGTCATTGTTTTGGGCCCCTTGAGAGTTGGAGCTATGAGAAGAAGTAATAAGCCAGAATATTTTTATCTTATTTTATGGTTAGAATCACTCTGGATGTTGTGGTTGCACTATTGTTGGCTCTTTCTATTTTAAGTTCCCTTAGAGATTGTCTTACTCCACTGACAATTTCTCATTAGAAGTTTCCTTCATATAGAGATACAGTCTAAGACTTTCTACTAACAACTTCCTCTTTGACCCTTGATTTCCTGTGATTTGTCCCTTTCATGGGATCACATTGTGTATCTAGCTCTCTTCTATGGGACCCACATCTCATCTATCAGAAACTAGCCCACCATCAAAATGTTAACTTTTTAAACACAGTTTAGAAGTTAGCTATGTGAAAAATAATTCATGCAAAATTCAATCAGTGGCAAATGTAATTGCCTATTTCCTCAAATTTTAAAGATAAACTCATGATATTATAGGGTAAAATAATGATATAGCATAATTTATAAAATATATTTTAGATACATTCTTGTTTTTTGTAAGTTGAATTTTATTTCATGTACTCTATTTTATATGAGTAAAGAAGTTGAAATGTCAAAAACATATTCACAAGCAAAATAAAAACTGTGTTCTTTAGTTTTGATTAATGAGAAATAGACCATTTTTTATTTATGTTTTTTCAGGAAAAATTCTAGTGTCATAAATGTCTCATACTGATGACAGTAGTTGTGAAAAAATACTTTAGCCTTTAGCTTTTGTATGTTCTATCCAGGAAATTTAACTAAAACATTAACTAAGGGTTTAGAAGAGCAAGTTTATTGAGTAAAATAAATAAATTATTTATATTGTTTTTGCTGTACATTAAAAAAGCTTCTGAAATTCATATATTACATATCAATATACTTAACACAGTGATCTGGAATTCTTTGACTTTGGGTAGATAGCAATATAGATAGTTTTTACTCTGATTTTTTGACCTTGTAATAGGTTGAAATTTTATAATTAAAATGAAAGATCCTAGCAGATTAATTTAAAAATGCAATTTAGGATATATTAATAACGTACAATGAGAAGGGCCTATGTCTGAATCTATTATCAAAAAAGGTTCTTATGTTTTCTCTTTGTGTACAGGCACAAACCACATGCAGGGATTATGTAATCACAGAAAATGTACATGTAAAATCTGTAAAACCGTGTTATGTGGCTTTCTAAAGCAATTCACACTCCTACCAGCAGCAGGAAATAATTTCTATTGTGCCACCTTTTACCTTAACCTATGCTTGATATTGCCAAATTTGTTAAATATATAGTAATATTCATGTTTTTAACATGATATCTTATAATTTATATTTTTGATAATGCATTTTATTTGCTCATTGATCTCTCATGCCCTCACCCCCTGCTGCCAACACTATGAAATGCCTGTTCTTATTTTTGTTGATTTTCTGTTAATTTGTTCTTTTTTTTCTTAGTATTGATCTTTTTGTTTATTGTGAACACTAATTTTTAAAACAACTTATTTTTTCAGTTATAATTGACATACAATATTATATTAGTTTCAGGTGCACAATTCTGTGATTAGACATTCATATGCCCTACAAAGTGATTATCCTAATAAATCTAGAACCCATCTGATACCATATATACTTATTACAATATTATTGGCTATATTCCCTATGCTGTACTTTGCATTCCCATGACTATTCTTTAACTACCAATTTTTAACATTTTTTGTAATATTGACTTGGTGGTGATAAACTTCTTTAACTTTTTCTGGTCTGGAAAGCTCTTTATCTCTCATGCAATTCTAATAATAGCTTTCCTGGGTAGTGTAATCTTAGTTGTAGATCTGTGTTTTTTATCACTTTGTATATTTTGTGTCAATTTCTACTGGCCTGCCAAGTTTCTTTTGAGAAATCAGCTGAATCTAATGGGAGCTCTCTTGTAGGTAACTAACTCCTTTTTTTCTCTTGCTGCTTTTAAGATTATCTCTTTGTCTTTAACCTTTGTCATTTTAATTATGATGTATCTTTACATGGGCTTTCTCATTTTCTGCACTTGTACGTTTATTTCCTTTGCCAGGTTAGGAAAATTTTTGTCATTATTTTTTTCAAATAGGTTTTCAGTTCCTGAATTTCTCTCTTTTCCTTCAAATACCCATGTTTTATAAATGTTGGTATGCTTGAAGTTGTCCCAGAGGCTCTTTAATCTATCTTCATTTTTTTTTTTTTTTTGATATTTTTATTTCTTTTTGCTGTTCTGATTAGGTGCTTTCTTCTGCCTTTCAAATTGCTGATTTGATCCTCTGCTTCATTTATTCCACTGTTGATTCCTTATAATGTATACTTCATTTCAGTTATTGTATTCTTTACTTCTGACTTTATGCTTTTCTCTATCCATTTTTATGTTTCTTATCTCTTTGTTGAAGTGCTCATTAAGTTTCTCTACTCTGCCCATAAGTGCATTGAACATCTTTATTTACAACCAGTGTTTTGAAGTCTGCATCTGGTAGATTGTTTGTCTTCATTTTGTTGAGTTCTTTTTTCTGGAGTTTTGCTCTGTTCTCTTATTTGGTACTTGTATTTTTGTTTCTTCATTTTGGCAGCCTCCATGTGTTTGCACCTATGTATTAGATAGACAGGCTATGTCTCCTGGTCTTGGTAGAATGGCCTTATGTAGTAGAGGTCCTGTAGGGCCTAGTGGCACGCTTTTCCCAAAAACCTAAACTTAGTACTCTAAGTGCTATCCTACACCCTCTGTGTGTGCTGTGTGCACCTCAACTCAGCCTTGATTTCTGTTGGCAGGTCAACAGGAAGGTCTGTCTGCTGAGAAGATTGGCTGTGACCCGTCTGGACGATCTGCTATTGGAGGCCAGCCCCCAGGGCAGGACTTGCTTCAGCAGTGCTCCAGCACCCACCTACTTTGCCCCTTGAGCGTGTTGCTTGTGGAGATTGTTGGGAGGTATTTCCCCTGGGTCTGAAACATTCTGCTGGGAGCCCTGGCTCTGTGGCCTCCTGGAAGGTGCAGACAGTGTCAGCCACGGCCTGTGCATGGCCCAGGACCACTGACATGAGCTTACAAAACAACCTGCAGATGGCTACTACTTGTGCTGGGAGAGGCCATGCTGTGAAGCAAGACCTACTGCCGTTAGTGCTGGGCACGGGGCTACTTAGCAAAAGATACAGGGTTTGGTGAGGCCAGGTGTGGCTTGTTTGAAAAAATTTAAGAAAGTCTATAGAATGAGCCAAGACGTGTGGTTTATGTGGAGAAACCACTAGAAGAGACTTAAATGGAGAGGAGTCTCAGTCAATCAATGGCCTCTGCCAGCATTTCTTTTTTGTATAACCAAAATTTATAAAATTTTAATGATCATACCACAATACATCTGAAAATAATTTTCTTTTAAATTGCTCATTGAATTATATTGGTCAAAAAATCAATTGACTGTGTATGTAAGGATTTACACTGAATTCAATCCTATTTCACTGAGCTATATTTATCTTATGACACTCATATACAGTATAGGTTACTTACAGTATTTGATTGTTGTATTATAATTAATCGATTACTTATTATAGTACTGATTACAGCAGCTTTGTAGTAAGTTTTGAAATTGTAAAATGTAAGCACATCAACTTTGTTTCTGAAGATTGTTTTAACTATTCTGATTCCTGGAATTTCTGTATGAATTCTATGAACGACTTTTTCTACTTCTACAAAAAGGCTGCTGGGAGGTGTATCTTCATTTGGCTTTGACTTGCATTTTCCTGATGATTAGAGGTGTTGAGCATCTTTTATATACCTGTTTGCTATTTGTATACCTTCTTTGAATGTGTCTGTGGAGGCAGAGACTAGAATGGTCATCACTAAGGCTGGAAAGCTAGAGATAGGAAATATAGAAAGATGTTGGTTAAAGGATACAAAGTTGCAATTATGAAAGATAAAAAGTCTTGCAATCTAATGTATAGCATGACTACAATTTAATTAGTCAATTAATTAGTATTGTATACTAAATGTGTGAGGAAATTAACATATTATTTAGGTTGATTGTAGAAATAAATTCTACAATATATATATATATATACATCTTCTTAGAAAGTCCATTCCATCTTTAGATATTCCTAAGAAACAGAAAGTTATTCCACTATCAAAGTAAATATAATATATCTTCCTTTGACAGTCTTTTCAAAAATCAAATATAGATATGCTAAATATACATGTAGAAAAATTAGAAATATGTGTAACTTTGAATTTCATTCCAATATATAATAGATGAGGCAGAAGGCATAAGTTACAATGAAATTAATTGGAAATCATGAAAATAAATTTGTTGACAAACTACTTTTAAGACTGCTGAAGCTGGATTAGCCATTAATGATTTTGTAAAGACAAGAAAGCCTATTGAAGACTGTTCATATTAATAAATCAGTTGCCATAAAGATTAAAAGAAAAAGTGGGGGTGTAGTTAATAAATTACCAAATTCATTATACCAATACATATTCTGCAAATAAATAAGTATTCTGAAAGTAAAGTTTTGCAGAGAAAGCAAGCATTCTCCCATGATACTACAAAAACATATGTTTGTTAGACTACAAAATATAGTTTTTGTATCTATGCTATAGTCATTACATCCTTATTTTAGATGTCTATTATAGGAAATTGAGTTTGTTGGAGGAAATTGAGCCTGTTTACCCAAGCGATAATGTGCACACCAGCTGCATGATGACTAACATATTATCTGAGATATAAAATTATAGTTCTAACTCCAATAGTATATATGTGATATAAATCCACTTGATAGACAGAAACTTTGAAAACCCTTGGCTTTCTTCTAACTAAATTCATTGAGAAAATTAAATTGGCAATTCTAACAGATTTACTTTAAACTCATAAGGATATTTTTCTTTGACACCATATATCATACTACACATTCCCTTTGAGCACCTCTTTAAGAACACAGTTTTTTAAAATTATCTTTATGAAATAAAATTTACATCCAATAAATATTTCTAAAAATTTGTATTTATCTCATGCTTTTGCCTCCTGTTGCTTAGTTATTTTCCACATAGAAATGAAATCACACAGTATTTTTCTTTCTACATATGACTTTTTTCTCTTAGAGCAATGCCCTCAAGATCCATCTACATCACAAATGGCAAGGTTTCATTCTTTTTCATGGCTGAATAATATTCCAGCATGTGTTTGTAGATCATCTTTATTCACTCATTGTTTCCACGTGTTGGCTATTGTAAATAATGCTGCAATGAACACATGTTTTTTTGAGTTAGTTTTTTCACCTTCTTCAGATAAACACCCAGAAGTGGAATTGTTGAATCATATGGTAGTTCTATTGTTAACTTTTGAGAAACCTCCATACTGTTTTCCATAGTGGCTGCACTATTTTACAGTTTCACCAATGGTGCACAAGGCTTCCCTTTCTCCACATCCTTAACAATATTTATTATTTCTTGTCTTCTTGATAATCGACATTCTTTAACAGGTATAGGATGATAGCTCACAGTTTTGTTTTACATTCCTGTGATGGTTGGTGATGTTGAATGTTTTTTCCTGTGTATTTGTTGGCCATCTGTATGTCTTCTTTGTAAAAAAATATATTCAGATTCCTGCCCATTTTTTAATAGGATTGTGTGTTTTAGGTTTTGTTGTTATTGTTATTGAGTCATGTTTGTTCTTTATGTATTTTAGATACTAACTCCTTATCAATATATGATTTGAAAGTATTTTCTCTCATTCCATATATTGTATTTACATTTCATTGACAGTGTTCTTTGGTGTACAGAGGCCTCTCAATGTGATGCAGTACCACTTGTTTGTTTTTGCTTTTGTTGCCTTTGCTTTGGGTAACATCATCAGCAATTTAGATGTCAAGGAGCTTATTGCCTGTATTTTCTTTTAGGAGATTTACAGTTTCAGATCTGCCATTCAAGTCTTTAATCCATTTTGAGTTCATTTAATGTATGGTGAAAGATGGTGGTCCAGTTTCATTTATTTGGCTGTGGTTGTCCAGTTTTCTTACCACTGTTCACTGAGGAGCCTGTTCTGGCTCCCCGATGTATATGATCTTTAGTATTTTTGTGGTACAGGTTGAAATGTCTCCTCTTTCACTTACAGTTTGTTTGTTTCAGTGTTCTCTCTTTTTATCCTGGTTAGTCTAGCTGAAAGCTTGTCACTTTTGTTTATTTTGCTAACAGTGTTTTGCACTGTCTGCAGTGGGATTCATGGTCAGCAGGCTTGTTTTCAGGGCTCCCTTGGATGTGGATCTGCCTGGTCCCTGGATAGATGGCACTAGGATAAATGTCCACTTCAGGGCCCACTGCTGGGTCCTTAATCAGCAGGCTTATTACCAGGTTCATAACAGTATGGATTCTCCCAGGTCCTTGGGACAGCTACTGCCTCATCACTGGATGGGTCTCTGTGTGGACAGGGCTGGCCCTGAACTGTGGTTGAGAGGAGTTGGAACTGAGCCCCTGGGCTATTTCTGGCTCTGCAAGCAAGACTGACGTCAGCATATCTCACTCTGGAGGCAAGAATGAATGTGTCTCCTTCCAGGCCCCTAGGTGGGTTGAATTTAGTCCCTAAGCATGGCTGGAGAGGCTGAAACTAAAATACAGACCTATCAAGCTACCGATGTAAGTGTCATTCACCAGGTCCCTGTGCTGTCAGGAATGCTCACAGACTGTGGCTGGGACAGGTTAGAATCAAGTCTAAGGCCGATTCAGGGTCTACAGAGATGTGGACTGAGTGTCTCCCATTTGTACCCTGGGCCAGCAGCATTGTTCATGAAATGTGACTGAGAAGGACTGGTGCCCAATACAAGGCCCCATCAAGATCTCCAGGGTGCAGCTGGGAGTGTCTCCTATTGGGTCCCTATGCCAGTAGGCTTTTTCACAGACTCCGGTTGGGATGGACTGAGCCTAGTATAGTCTTTTTCATAATCTTTGGCATTGCAGACAAGAATGGCTCCTGCTAGGACTTTAGCATCTCACCGCTGCTGGTAGGCTGTGTCAGGAAGCTGAACCTGCATACAAGACCCTTTCAGTGTCTCCGGAGGCCCAGATGGGGGTGTCTTTGCAAATTTCCTCTGCCAGCAGGACCCTTTGCACAGTGGCTTGGTCTTTAGGGCTATTTCAGAATCTACAGCCTGACCAAGTTTAGTAGATTTATCTAGAGACCTCTAGATTGCATTGGAGAGGGGCTGAACTTGTTCACTCATTTCAGGCCCGCTGTTGGAACTCAGGTCTTAAGGTCTGTATGTCTGTTACCTGATGCTTAAGTGGCCGTGGCTCCTCAGGGATCCCTGGTCTGTCAGGGAACCCAGAGCCAAATGTGGCTGTACCCTGTTTCTTAGGGTACAGAACTGTTTCTGGATCTGTAACTAGCATCACACCCTGGAATGAACCAACTGCCTGGGGTTAGGTCAGCCTTCTTATAATGACTCTTCTCTGTCTTGGACTACACCCAGGTTTCCCCATCTCCTGCCTGGATCCCAAAGCTCCCATGAAGGCATATTTGTGGATAGATGCCAAATTATTATTGTTGAAAAAAGATTATGTGAAGGGGACATCAATGCCCTCCATCCTCTCAGATTTACTGAGGCTTGATATATGCATCCAGAATATGGCTCTTCTTGGTGAATATTACCTAACAACTTGAAAATAATTTTATTCTGCTGTTTGGGGTTGGAGCCTTTTTAAAAGCATCAGTTAGGTCAGGTTGGTTGATAATGTCATTCAAATCTGTATCTTTACTAATTTTTTGTCTACCATTTTATTAATTACTGAAAGAGGAATGGTATAACTTCCAACTATAATTGTGCATACGTCTATTTTTCTTTGCAAGTCTGTTAGTTTTAACTTCGTGTATTTTAGAGCCCTATTTTTAGGTCAATTTACATTTCAGATTGTTATGCCTTTTTGACAAATTGCCTATAAATTTGAAGAGCCTCACTATATACATATATATATATATATATATATATATATATATATATATTTAACTCTACATTGTCTCATACTTATTTTCCCTAGAGCCCTAGATGTTTAGGGCTTTTTAATTTCAAACATTTACTTAAAGTGATTAGACCATTTGCATATGATATAATTATTGATTGGTTTAGTTTGTGTCAACCATATTGTCTTTTGTTTTCTAATTTTAATTTTTTTCATTGTTTTCTTAGTTTCTTTATTAGTTCTACTGGATTGACTATTTTTTGTATATTCCATGTTCTGTCCATACTCACTTATTAGCACTCCATGAGTATGTGCCCTGTGTAGTAATTCAAATCCCACACTCAACAGGAGCTTCACACCTGGCTTCATGTTCTGATGTCACTCTCTTGAAATTCTTAATAATCTTAAGGAAAGGGCTCAGAATCTTTATTTTGCATTAAATTCCGCTAATTATGTCACTGGCTTTGTTTATAGCTACACATACACACATTCAATTTTTAGTGTTTTCTATTGTAAGGGAAATGTCAGCTAGACCCCCCCTAACGGCCTTAGCTCCTGGGAGGTAGCCTTGGCCAGACTCCTAATGGCCTTGGCTCCTGGGAGGTAGCCAGCTGTAGCCAGCTTGAGTGATAAGAAATGCGCGGAAAACTAGTTCTAACTGTTACATCTGCTTCTGTACACCCACTTACGCCTTCAAGGCTAGGGAGTGAAGCTTCATCTATAAAAGTCGCTGCTTGCCTTAGCTCGGGGCCCAGAATTTGGAGAGCTTCTCTGGGACCTCGCATGAATAAAGGATCGTGCTCCTGCACTTCCCCGGTGTCTGGTCGGTTTCCTTCTGAATTCTGATAGAACACTATAAGATTTACTATATTCATTTTAACACTTCACAGTTAATCTTTACATAATACTATACCATTGCAAATCTAAGCTAAAACTGTGAAAATGTTTGTCTCCTCTCATTCTTTGTATTCATTCCTATATTACATTGTTATTTATTTATATTTATTTATTTATTTTAAAAATTTTCTTGTGTTGTATTACATCCATCCCCTTTTTGCTCCCCTCTGTCCCACTCCCCACCCACCCATTCCCCCCAAAGTCAATCCCACCTGTTGTCCATGTCCATGGTTCCTTTATACTAGGTTCTTGTCTAAGCTGCTCCCCTTCTTTGCCTCTGCCTCCCCCCTCCCTCCAACCCCGTTCCCCCTGACCAGTGAAGGCCTATTCCTTGTATTCATATACTTGGTTCTGTTTTGCTTGTTGTTAGTCTTGCTCATTATTGTCCCATAATGGGTGAGATCATATGATATTTGTCTTTCACTGACTGGCTTATTTCACTAAGCATAATACTCTCCAGTTCCATCCATGTTTTTAAACATTTTATTTATTATTTTTAGAGAGAGGGGAAGGGAGAGAGGGAGAGAGACATCAATGTATGGTTGCCTTTCACCTGCCTCCAGCTATGGATCTGGCTGGAAACCTGGCTTGCAACCTGATTATGTGCCCTGGCTGGGAATCGAACCAGTGACCTTTGGGTTCAAAGGCCGGTGCCTTATCTGCTGTGACACAGCCAGGGCCACTGTTATTTACTTTAAATAACTATCTCTTAAATATACTAAAATGAAATAATTTTATTTTATCTATAATTTTTACTACTTCTGACATTCTTTATACCTTTCTAAAGAAAACTTTTAGCCCTGGCTTGTGGCACAGTAAATAAGGTGCAGATCTGCAAACCCAAAGGTTGCTGGTTCAACTCCCCAACCAGGGCACATAACCAGGTTGCAAGCCAGATCTTCAGCCAGGTCTGTAGCTGGAGGCAGGTGAAAGGCAACCATATATTGATGTCTCTCTCCCTCTCTGCCTCTTCTCCTTCCCCTCTCTCTATAAGTAATAAAATAAAATCTTAAATAAAAAAAAAAACAACCTTTTAATCTTGTAGTGTATTTCTTCAACCTAAAGAATTATATGAATTCATTTTTTAAATTCATAGTTATTTGTTGGTTTATTGTTTTTATTTTTGTTTTAGAGAGAGAGAGAAGAAGGGAGGAAGAAAAAGAGAGAGAAAAATCAATGTGTACTTGCCTCTTGCACACCTCAACCAGGGACCAGGCCCACAACCCAGGCATGTGCCCTGACTAGGAATTGAGTGGTGACCCTTTGGTTTGCAGTTCAGAGCTCAAGCTGCTGAGCCACACTAGCCAGGGCAGAATTATTTTCTGCAGTACAAGTCTGCTGCTGACAAATTCTTTCAGCTTTTGTTTGATTGAAAATAAATCTATATATTGCCTTAGTTTTGAAAGTTATATTCAGAGGATATAGAGTTTTAAGTTGACAGCTGAAAGGTATAATTTCATAGTTTCCGTATTTTACAGTTTCTGATGTTTGTGATTGTTATCTTTGTTTCACAGCATGTGATGTGATGTTTTTCTCTCACTTCCTTTTATAATTTTGTCATTATTATTGGTTTCCAATAATTTTATTACAATATGATAATTTCTTGTTTTGCTGTTTCTGTATTCATTCTGAATGGAGATTTCTGAGTTTTGTAGTTTCATGCAGGCTTTTCACTTACTGCTATTTTATTTTATGTAATACATTTTTTTCTGTTTCAAACTTTTCTAGGACTTGCATTACACGAATGTTTAGCTTACTTGAATTGTCCTACCAATCACTGACGGTTTTTTCCCCCTTTTAGTGCTTCAGTTCAATAGTATCCATTTCCAGGGTTTTATCTGCCAGCTTTCTGTAGGTTCTCCTTTATTCTTCATCTCTGAAGTATTGCATCTTCCTTTCAGATTTTGTATTTTTCATCTAGAATGTTTCTTGCTTACTCAATTTACCTTCACTTTGTTTTTTTCTTTTAAATCATTAATCATAACACACATATTTATAATACTAATTTAAATCCCTAATACATTTCATCTGCCATTTCTTGTTATTCTTTTTTTTTTTCTATTGCTCTTTCTCGTGCTGAACAGTCACATTTCCCAATATATTCTTATCCGTGGTAGCTTCTAATTGCATGAGATACTGTGATTTTATATATTGTTGAGTACTAAAATTGATTACTTACATTTAAATTGTTTGGAACTTTTTTCTTATGTGAAGGTAAATTCCTTGAAAATCAGCTTTATCATTTTGAGGCTTGTTTTTAATGCTTTCTTAGGGAAGATTCATGGTAATCTTGACTCTGGTGCAGTTTATCCTTACTGGTAAGTCTTGACCCCTCTGAGTTCTTAAGTACTTTCTTCTCTGACTGTCCAAAGCTCAAATTCCTCTCTATTTTTGGTTTGCTCTAAAAATTATTTGATTTACTTTATCAAATTTCATATGTTCTTAATCTCACAAAATTTCACCTGAAGTTTGTTTGACTAAGTATTCAGCAATTAGTTCCAGAGAATTTTTGTGCAGATTTCAGGAGCTTTTACTCTGCTTAGATGTTACATCTCCATGTCTTTGTTCTGTATACTCTAATCTATCTAAACTCATCAATGCTGCTGTCCTCTGTTCAAGTTCCATTTCCCTGGGCTTCAATTTACTAATTGCTTCTAAGCCAATACATTGAATAACCATAAAATTCACTTAGCCTGTATCCTTCCTATATACTATTTATATATGATTACATATTAAATATCTCTAAAAATCCAAGGCATTGGTTGGTGGCACAGTAGGCCCTGGCTGTTGGCACAATGGATAGGTTCCAGCCTGTGAACCCAAAGGTTGCTGGTTCGATTCCCAGCCAGGGCACATAATTAGGTTGCAAACCAGGTGAAAGGCAACCATACATTGATGTTTCTCTCCCTCTCTGCCTCTCTCCCTTCCCCTCTCTCTAAAAAATAATAAATAAAATCTTTTTAGAAAATTCAAAGAATTTTATATTTTAAAAACTTTTAGGTTTAAAATTCTGGAAATCCTGAAAGGATTATTTGATATTCCCTCTCAAAAACAGCAATTTAAATTATAGTGAAAAGAATGTGGGATGTTTAATTCACAGAAACTATGACTGCAATGATTGTTGTCGTTTTACCAAAGTGGATATAAGGCCATGTTGATGCCTCTCTAAAAGATTAGTATGTTCACATTAATATCTCAAGAAACATAACTAGGACCTAACAAGTAGGCTATAACTGTTTTTCATCCCTAGGAATCTAGTTTTACTTTCTAGTATTTGTTTCTCGTATGTCCCAAAATGATTCCAACTTGTCTTCTGTGGAACACAGAAGGTCATTTAATATAGTTATACTATAGCTATGGTTTACATAGTTACTATTTTTAAAGGACAAAGTTCATTCTTTCTTGGTATTATAATAATTTATGTGAATATCACCAAACAATAGAAAGTAATAAGTTAAATTTTTATAAAGTGAGAAATATGTATATATATATATATATATATACATATATATATATACTTTAAATATTTTAAAAATTGTTTCAATTATAATTGACATATAACACTTTGTTAATTTCAGGTATAAAACCCAGTGATCAGACATTATATAACTTCCTGTTATCATTTTAATAAATTTAGTACACATCTGATACCATATATAATTATTACAATATTATCAAATATATTTTCTGTGCTGTAATTTACATCCCTGTGACTGTCCTGTAACTACCAGTTTGTATATCTTAATTCTTTTAACTTTTTCACCCACACCCCTCAATCCCCTCACATCTTAAAGAAGATCCTTTAGCATTTATTGTAATGCTGGTTTGGTGATGATTAACTAATTTAGCTTTTACTTGTTTGGGGAAATGTTTACTTGTCCTTCCATTCTAAATAATAGTTTTTCTGGGTAGGATATTCTTGGTTTTAGGTCTTTGCTTTTTATCACTTTGAATATTTCTTGCTGATCTCTTCTAACCTGCGAAGTTTCTGTTGAGAAATTGCCTACAGTCTTATAGGAACTTCCTTGTAGACACTAATTGCTTTTCTTTTGCTGCTTTTAGGATTCTAGCTTTGTCTTTAAATTTTTGCATTTTTAATTATGATGTATCTTGGTGTGGGACTCTGAGTTCAGCTTGTTTGGGACTTTGTGTTTTTCTGAACTTGTATGTCTATGTATTCACCAGGTTAGGAGAGTTTTCAGTCATTATTTCTTCACACAGACTTTCAATTCCTTGCTCTCACTCTTCTCCTTCTGGCACCCCCATGATGTAAATGTTGATATGCTTAAAGTTGATTCAGAGGGTTTTTTTACACTATCTTCATTTTTTAAATCTCTTTGCTATTTTGATTGGATGTTTTTGCTTATTATCTAAATCTGTGATTTAATCCTCTGTTTCATCTACTCTACTGGTAAGTTTCCTATAATATATACTTCATTTCTGACTGATTATTTTTTATGTTTTTCAGTTCTATCTTTATGCTTCCTTTGTTTTGTTGATGTTCTGGTTATGTTTATCTACTGTTTATCTAAGTTCATTGAACATCCTCAGTGTTTTTAATTCTGCAGGCATTTAGTAGATTATTTGTCGCCATTGTGTTTAGTTATTTTTCTGGAGTTTTATTCTGGGACATGTTTCTTTATCTTCTCATTTTGGCAGCCTCCCTGTGTATCTATATATTAGGTAGGGCTACTAATTCTCCTGGGCTTAGTGGAGTGGCCTTAATATAGTAGGTGTCCTATAGGGCCCAATGGCACAGCCTCCCTGATCACCCACATTGAACCAAATATGATCCCTGTGAGCTGTGTGCAGTCTTTTGTTGTAGTTGAGCCTTCATTGCTATTTGTAGGTCAACAGTGGGTTGGGGGAACATGCTTACCTCTGGGGATGATCAGCTACAAGGACTAGCTGCAACTACTGTGGAAGATTAGCTGGGCAGGAGCTGACTACAAGAAGAGAACTGACTTCAGTGGGTCTCTGGTGCCTATTGAATTTGCTCCTTGAATGTGTTGCTTATGGGGGGCGGCTGTGGGGCCTCCCAGGAGTTTCAGACTAAGGTCAGCCACCACCTTTGTCCTGCATGGGGCCACCTGGTATGAGCTACAAAGTGATCTGCAGATGGCTGCTACTTGTGCTGAGCTTAGAGGTGCCCATGGGATGCCAAGCTACACACCAGGGCTACTGCTGTTGTGTCAGACCTTGGGCCATTTATCAAGAGGGATGGGGCATGCCATGGCCACAGGTTTGAGAGATTTGAGAAAATCTGAAGCATGGGCCAAAATAGGCTATTCCTATGGAAAAGCCATTGGTAGCAGCTTGGATGGGACTGTTAGTTGGGAGGTTAGGGTCTCAGGTAATCACCAGTGCTGGATGTTGGGTTGTTGGAGACCAAGATGCAGCTTGTGTCTGCTAATCTCGTGTTGGGCTAGGCCTCAGAAAGAAAAATTGCCTCTCAACACTTCTGTCTTGGAGAAAGTTGCCCTTCACTTTTCATCTGGTAACAGACATTTCAGTTCCTCCCAATAACTCCCTGGTGCCCTTCCCATTGATATCCTGAAACTGGAACACAGATGGAGTAATCATGAGTAAGCATGAGTGTGCACAGGCCCTTGAATAGACATCTGAGACTGCAGAAACCCTCCATCTCAGCCTGAAATAATGCGGACTTATCTCTCTGGCACTGGAACTCTGGGCTGGAAAGCTTGGTGTGGATTGGGACCTTAGCTACTCATGGGGAACCTCTGTACTGAAGATGTTCCTTTCAATTTTCAATTGCTATACCTGAGCATGGGCACAGCTGGTTCAGTATCTCTGCCCCTCCTACCAGTCTTGCTGTGGCTTCCTCTTTGTATCTTTATATTTTCTTATTACCAATGAAATAGAAGCATGTTAAAGTAAACCTCAGGTTTATAGTTTTATTAATTCACTCATACAAGTTAATTTTAAAAAGGCTAGCTTTATTGAATGTTTCTTATATGCCAGTTATTCTTCTAACCACTTTATGTACACTGACTCATAGAAGCCTAATAGCACCTTATAAAATGGGAATTTCCACAAGGAGAAAAATTGAGTTCAGTGCTCAGGATTACACATCTATGGGAGCTGAAATTCCCACCAGGCATTCCAGTTACTGGGCAAGGGCACCTCACCTCTGTGATATCTGAAAGTAGACAATAGTTTTAAATTTAGCAAAAAACAATAAACTAGAGTTTTCCTAACACTTTTTTCTGGATTCAAACTCAAGGTTTTGGTTTGAATGCCTGTTTTGTGTAAAAAGGCTCAACTATATCAGTGATTAAGAGAAAATTGAGAGATACGTGACTGTTTTTGTGATAAAAATTTAATATGCTGATGGAGCTTGATTATATTAAAACTTATAACGTGTTTCTTATTTAGTAGAATTATGTTAGCTATGGATTAATTTAACAGGCTTATATTCATAGTGAAATTAAATCACCAAGCTTTAATTTGCTAAACCATTCAATATGATATCAAAAAACTTTGAAATGGTGCAAATGATTTTTATAATTAGAGTTATCATTTCTGTGTCATAAAAGTTATGTAATAATGTAAAGTAAATACTCTGAAAATGTGCATTCTTACTTCATTTAAGTTCATTTTCCTCTTGTAAAATAATTTTTATAGACTTAATATTTATCAGGCTTTTAAATAAAGTCATTGGAATTTTATAAAACTATAATAGAATGCAGATACATTTTGCATGATTATTACTATGTATATATGTGTTTTTATACCTGGGGATATGCTTAAAATGAAATTAATATGGGTATTTCCTAGTTTTTATTATTGGAAGAGAAATTATAAGGGCATAGTTAGTTATATATAGCAAGGCATCTGGGAAGATAAATGTTAATTATTTCTTAAGAAGTTATGAAGAGTTGAGTTATAGATATAACAAAATAAATTTTAACATAAAATTATAGCTTCTAACAAATGAAATCAAATTTATTCAATAAAAAGGGGAAATAACCTGCAAACCCAAAGGTCCCTGGGCACATAACCAAGTTGCAAACCAGGTCTCCAGCCAGGTCCATAGCTGGAGGCAGGTGAAAGGCAACCATATAGTGATGTCTCTCTCCCTCTCTGCCTGTCTTCCTTCCCCTCTCTCTAAAAATAATAAATAAAATATTAAAAAAAAAACATTTAAAAAATAGGGAATAAATTAAATGACAGATTTAGTGGCTCATCATACCTCACATGGCTGATTATGAGTAGAAAGTGGTCTCTTGATTCTTAGAACAATGTCTCACAAAATGAAACAAATCAGAGTCCACAGGATGTTAAAGCTGGTTTGTAAATCTTTGTTGTAATTCCTAGCACAAAGCATTAATATAGATGGTTCAATAAAGATGCACTTGTTAAACTATTTGAGAAAATGAGTATCTAAAGTTTTATATGTATACCAGGCAGTGGAAACTCTTTTTTTTTTTTTTTTTTTTTAATATATAAATGTGTGATTGCTTGTCATGTGCCCCTAACTGGGGACCAGGCCAGTAACCCAGGCTTGTGGCCCTATCTGGGAATTGAACTGGTGACCCTTTGGTTTGCAGGCGAACACTCAGTCCACTGAGTCACAACAGCCAGGGCCTGGAAACTCTTTTTTGTATTTGTGTATGATAATACATGCAAAAATGCCTCACTGTTCACTTAAAATTATGCAACTCAATAATTTGCAACATTTTGCAATGCAGGTCTTGGGTCAGGGAAATCTGGGATTAGGTTGTTACCCTGATATATCCTAATATACATTATGAAACTTTGCCTTGCACATTATCAGAATTAAGTAAACTCATGATATTATTTTTAATAATATCATTGATATTATTTTTAATAATATCATTATATCCAGTTTTATAGTTGTGGATATAGTATTAAAATATTTCTCAGTCTCTGCTATGTCTGAAGTTGTTAGCTACTTTCTCATTTTTTACACTGTATTTTTAGTTGTTGGCATAATTATGATGCTATTTTACTGATTTTCTTACATAACATTTTCCCAAAGTGACTCCTTATTTTATACATTCTCACTAAATACCCTTACTCATGTTTTGAGCTTTACTCTGTTTTCTCTCCTTCAAAATCTGTCCTCGTGTTGATTTCATATTTTCACCTAATATGTCATTTTGGATGACTATCAGTTTTTTTTTCAAATAGCCAATGCTGAATTATCTCCTTAGTGACAGTGCTTTTTCCAAATGACTGAGTTTTTAAATACAATGTCAAATTTTAACATACTCCAAATTAATGCCCATTTTTTGGTTTTAATTATTTCAATTTAATGCATTGTTTTATCATTTACATTAAAAATCTCAAGCTGCCTTTTACAAATTATTTTCCTTGAATTGCATTAGGTCTTAGCTTTAGGCCCTGACTTCTTCAATGTAATATGATGGAACTATTATTGTACTTGGTTACTTTATTGTATTTGTTTATTACAGATGTTTTTTTATGAGTTAAATATTTAATATAATTACAATACTTTTGCCAAACTCTATTATTCAAATTATGTCCCTTCCTACTCATACATATTCAAATATTAGTTCTAAATTGTCATGAGTTTAACTCTTAAATTGAAACTGTGCATCATCCAGCCTCTCTTGATTTCTCTTCTAATATCTCAATTTACATATAGTGTAATATTATGATAAATAAACTCCTGTTTTCTAAATAAAACTAGTGATTTCACATCTCTTTGATTGTGTAAACATTGTCCTTAGCCTCTTTCTCATGTCTTCCAGGGCAAATCTTTCACGTCTTGAAAGACCATCTCCTGAGTCCCTTGTTCATTGCTGTGTGGAAGCAATTTCTTCCTTCAAAAATTCTCATGATGATTTTCTATACACCTACCAATTGATTACAATCACAATAGTCATTTTCTACTATTTCTTGACTACTTGGTCAAATGTATTATTTCCTCTTATACACTTTACTTCAATTTATAAAGGAAGCATCCATACACGATTTTTTTTCCGCAAGCCTTAATATTATACCCTGTGGAATAAATGCTCAAAAAACTGTTGAGAGAGCAGTCCAGTTTCATTATATATGTTTAAACCTGTACATTTATTATCATAAGAACATGGAAAAGATTATATATTTTTATTAAACTTATTATGCTGACATATACATATAGATGTCAAGTGTATATTTCCTTGATACGTGATCTGTTTATCACATTGTGTGCCCAACATCACTGTCAGATCATCTTCCATTGACCCTGTTTACCCTTTTGGTTACCAGGGGGAAGAGGTATGGGAGGTAGTAAAAGACCATATTTTCAAGTAATACATGCAAGGGACTGACTTAGAAAGAATGGACCACTTCTTTGAGTAAGAATGTTTTTATTAAATTTAAAAGATGAAAGTTCAAACAAATACAGGTATTAAAATAATGTGAAAAAAAAAGAAAAGGAATGACAAACTAAAAATAAATATATTCATTAATATAGGAATGAAATCTGTAACATACACTTTAGTCAGGCATATTGGACCATCCCATTTAATCATTATTGTTAGCAACAAAATTAAACTGAATAAATTTTAAAGACGGCATTGGCTTTATTCAACAGTTCATTAATTGGACATCATGTTTAGCATAGAGAAAGAAAGCTGAAGAGTATGCAAAATGAAAGACTTTAGAGGCAGAAGGGAGCAGGAACAAGGAAGTTAGCAAAAAAAAAAAAAAATGTTATTGTAATTACTTTCTACTTTCCTTTAGAAATTTACCAGGCAAATTATGTAACTAGTGCTGATCTTACTATTCCTGATTAGCCAAGTCCTTCCTAACTGGTTTAAGTTTCTATTTCTGTGTGAGTTAAAATTGTAATTAAGTCAAGTTTTGGATTGGTAATTAAGTCTGGGTTTGGGGATTTAATTGGGGTTTAACATAAGTGATTCAATTGGGAGCTAATGTTTTTTGTTTTGTTTTTACATATATATATATAATTATAATAGTTTTAGATATACATTATAGTTCAATATTTATATACATTGTAAAATAATATCCATCACCTTACATAGTTGCATTATTTTTCAATGAGAACATTTAAGACACTCTTAACAACTTCAAATATACAATATGGTATTATTTACAACAGTCACCATTCTGTAAATTACACTTCATGACTTAGTTATTTTCTAATTGAAAGCTTCAATCTTTTGACCCCTTTCGCCCATTTGGGCCACACCTTTCCCCTACCTCTAGCTAGAGAATACTAATGTGTTCTCTGTACATATGAATTTAGTTTTTTGTTTTTGTTCTTGTCTTTATGTCTGACTTATTTCACTTAACATAATGCCTTAGAAGTCTGTCCATATTGATATTGTCAAAAATACATTTTATTCATTTGTTTTTTATATGACTAATATTTTGTCATATGTAGGGTCTATCCTGAAAATGTTGGCTGCAAAAACTGTTTTAGTTATATTGAAATTGGCTCAATACTTTGAGGACAGACCTTGTATCTATATACATCTTTTTTTTTTTTTTTTAAGATTTTATTTTATTATTTTTAGAAAGAGGGGAAGGGAGAGAGGCAGAGAGGGAGAGAGACATCAATGTATGGTTGACTTTCACCTGCCCCCAGCCACAGACCTGACTGGAGACCTGGCTTGCAACCTGGTTATGTGCCCTGGCTGGGGAATCGAACCTGTGACCTTTGGGTTCGCAATGCTGGCGCCTTATCCACTGTGCTACCAGCCAGGGCTATATACATCTTCTTTATGTGTCCAACAACTTAAAGTTGTTTCCATGTCTTGCCTATTTTAAATAATGCTGCAGTGAACATAGGTGAGCATATATCTTTTGAGTCAGTGTTTTCATTTTATATTTTTAATTGTATTTTTTCATTACTATTTATTTTCTTTATACACTCTTCCACTTTCACCCATTCCTTCTTCTCTCAGCAATAACCACACTATTGTGTGTGTTCATGAGTTCTTTAATAAATATTCAGAAGTGGAATTTCTAGGTAATGTGGTAGTTTTATTTTTTGAAAAACTGCATGTTATTTTCCATAGTAGCCATAATAATTTATATTCTCACTAATGATGCCGAAGGCTAACCCTTTCCCCACATCCTTGCTAACACTTGTTACTTTCTGTCTTTTGATAATAGCCTTTAAACAGATATGAGGTAATATCTATCTCAGTGTGGTTTTGATTTGCATTTCCCTGATGATTGGTGGTGTTGAACATCTTTTCATGAACCCATTGACCATCCATATGATTTCTCTGGGAAAATTTCAATTTAAATCTTCTTTCCGTTTGTCAATTTTTTAATGTTGAGTTGTATGAGTTAATATATTTTGGATATCAACCCCTATTAGATATTACTTGAAAATATTTTTCCATGCTGTAAGTTGTATTTTTGTGTTGTGGATTGTTCTCATTGTTGTGCAGATCATTGTAATGAATTTATTTTGTTGTGTCAATTTACAATCATTGATTGTCTTCACTGTTCATTTCCTCTTTTATATGGCATGTCTTTCCCAGTCAGATGTAATGTGAGCTTTTTTTTTAGATTCTATGCATGATGATTTCCTATTATTTTAAAGTACCCTTCAACTATAAGACTTCCTGAAAAACTAACAACAAAGCTCAATGAAAGTTAAAAAAACAAGTATAGAAACAAATTTATTTCTATAGATTAGACCATTTTCAGGATTATTTTACTCTTTCCTAGTGGCATTCTATAAATGGCATTTTCTAAGTGTCATTCTGGAAATGAAATTTCAAATAGCATTTACAGAATGGGCCAAAAATGTGGGTAAAACTCACGCAAATTTCCTACACCTATGAACAGCAAGCATTATGTGTTATAGGAAACACATGTTTTAAAAGTCTATATTATATTTAACTCTCAAATGTAAAATAACTAATTTTGTGATCCTGTCATCTACAAATGTATGCATGTCTTTTGCATGTAACTTTAAACCATGTAATTTGTTCTTTTTTTTTTTTTAATTTTTGTTTATGAAGGAAATGTTTTAGTAATGGCCTATTTAACAGATACAGATTAATTGATTTTAAACTTAATTTTCAATACCTCCTCCACAAGTAAATGTATAAGATCACAGAAACGTATGTTTTGTATCAACCTATTGAGTATAAGTGATTTGGAGAACTTCAAGTTTTTCTGGAATAATAAGATGATGAGGTGGGGACCCTAATAGGAGGCTCCTCCAAAGAGTGGAATGTCTAGAGTAAGCCTCTTAAGTACAGTTTCATTGAGTTTCCCTGAATGTCAACACCTAAAAATGCTTCTTAGCCCTAAATCTAGGGTAAATGTCTTGTCTCCTGAAATATGTTGTTCCAAATCATGGTCAAATACATGTGATCTATATTACCACATCATTTCTTTATATTTTAAATTGAATACAGTTTTACCTCCATCTCCTCATATTTCATAATATAACTAACTATTCTCACTTAAACATGCAAGTTATTTTCCAAGAAGCTCCCCCTACAACACCAAATGCTGATGTTAAGCACAGGCTTTTATTAAGAAGCCATTTTGGGTAAATGTGATTAGTATGGCTTAAATTTCTAGTATAATTTAGCTGAATTTCTAGAAGCAAAGTGTGTTATTTTTGACATTTGTATTAATGATACTTAGCTTTTACCAAGTGCTATTATATGCTTTATGATTATACATAATTAAATGAAATGTCAACATATTACCCATGCAAAAAATTTAAATACAATTAAAGAAAAGCTGACAAGAAGGCTTACCCATGAAACCTAAAGAACATTCACTGCTTGTCTTCTCCAATGTGTTTTTTTTTTTAACTTACAGTCTATTGTAAAGGTAAAGTATTTTAAAATGCTATTTTCTTCAAAGAATTTTTATTTTAAAAAAGTAATTACCATAGAACAATAAAACCTGAGATCATTATTCTTAATGTGTTTTTTTTTACTTTAAAGCCATTTTCCTCATAACTTCTTTGTGTTAATGATATGTATAAACTTGTGCAGTGTATGTTAAATTATGCATAAAATAACCAATTTCTAGCTGGTGAACAAGGAACATGTCATCAGTGCTTCTGAATTATTTTTGTGCTTCACAATGGTTCAATTACACCACTCAAATGTAGACAAATAAGAACCTCCCAGGAAGTTTTGTCTTATTGTAGCAAAGGGGAAAGAAATAAATAAGCAACTTAGTGTAGAATTAAAAAAAAAAAAGTGATTTCAAGTGGCATGAGTATAAAAGATGCTTTCAACAAGTACAGTATATGTACTTTTACCTCATACATACTTAGGAAAACTAACATATCTTTAAACATAATAAATAGTGCTTTAAAAAATTTGGCACCATAAGACATTAGCTGAATGATTAAGCTTAAATATGTATATAAAATATATTGTCAATAAATATGTGGAAGTTGAGGTATTCCATAAATATTAAATTCAAATGTATAGTTTTACTAAAACAGAGAATTTTAAAGATAGAAAAATTATTTCTATTTGTGTATTAAACATTATTATAGTCATATAAATAAGGGAAGAAATTAACAATGATTCTCATGATGGAAATTACAAAAACATTTAAAAGCCCTTTTCAAAATTTAAAATGAATTATAATTTTAAAATATATATATTTTCTATATATATTAAAATATATATAGAAAATATACCAGGTATGTATGATCAATTGGCAAAATTTTAGTAAAATGAACAACATACCACACAAGTGTTATATTTTGAAATAAGTTTATTCTTAATATGTAAATACATAAACATAGTCATTATTTTTTTAATTATTCAAAAAGTCCTCCATTTGCTGTAATAATAGACTCGGTTCTACTTCGAAATCTTGAGCATGCTTTACTTCACTCTTCTTTATCCATGGACATTATCATGTTTTCAATCGTATCTTTAACAGCCTCTTTATTGGAATGAGGATGTTTATTAACTTCTCTTTCACAAACGCTGCATACATAATAGTCTAAAGGATTTGCATCTGGTGAACTAGGCAACCAGATTTCCTTTGACCATAAGTCAAGAACATTGACACTGAGAAATTCTTGCACCTTTTTGGCATTATGTGCTGGTGTTGGAAGATAATATGACATCCATTTGTGACTTGCTTCATCCATGGTACAACTAATTCTCTCAAAACGTCAAGGTAAACATACTATATCTTCATTGATGATCTCCTGGATTCTGTGTACAATATCTGGACTTGTGCGATCCTTGCTTACCTTATGCATTTTCCTTGTTGGTGTGGTGATATCAAGATCAGCATCATACAACTTCTTCATGTTACAAACTGTACATAAAGGGGTGTTATTGAAGTCCACAATTTCCTTAGCAGTTTGCCCTGCACGCAATCCAGAAATGATGGTTACTCTAACATTATATTCCTTAGACATGACAGTTGCTCTCAGAATTTAATACTTTCTATCCAAAACACTGATGTTAAATAATAACCTTAGAAACATAGTTTTCCAAAATTAAGAAGAAGCATGTGAAATAAGAAGATGCAAAGTTATTGCCAATTGATTGCTTGCACCCTGTATATAATTTAGACTGTGTTAAATACTGTACCAAACTATTAAAAAGAGATCTTCAAATAACCTGATGCTCTTTAACATGTGAGAGTACCAGGAATGCCAACTGTCATGATTGCTGCTTCTCCAGCTTATTCCTAAAATGTAAATACAAGCTAGTCTTTTAGGTGCAATAATTTCAGATGAGCAATAGCTCCTAAACGTCTACCAATATGTTTCATCTAAAATGCCTGGAACATTCGAACCCAAAGGTCACAGGTTCGATTCCCCAGCCAGGGCACATAACCAGGTTGCAAACCAGGTCTCCAGTCAGGTCTGTGGCTGGAGGCAGGTAAAACGCAACCATACATCGATGTCTCTCTCCCTCTCTGTCTTTCTCCCTTCCCCTCTTTCTAAAAATAATGAAGTAAAATCTTTTTTAAAATAAATAAATAAATAAAAAATAAAATGCCTGGAACAACTCACCTTTAAACATTCATAAAATAATGGAATTTTGAACTATTATAGCTGGAAGAATTTATTTTAAAATAAAAAAAGTTTTGTTCCAATCCTGAGGTATTCTTTTTTGCTTAGTAACTCTGGGCTTTCAGATTCAGTCATAATTTTCTAGTTAATAATACAGTATTATTATTAATAGTAGTATTATAACATTTTATTAGCTATACTAAATAATCCCATCAAATAAAACAATCAGAATACTCTAAGTATTATTTATTTCTAACTATCATCTACCTATCTATCATCTATCTACCTATTTACCATCTATCTATCTAATCATCTATTTATCATCTTTTTAAAATCCATTACTGAACTCCGACATAAAGGTTTGGAAGTTATAATGTCCAAAATATGAAGTAAAAACAAAAGGCCTGGAATTAAGCATAAAAGTATATTTTAACCGTGGGTTTTTCTGTTGAAATCTGAAGAACTTGAGCTTCTTTAAAAATAATAGTGAATTAAGGTCCAGGAGATAAATTCAAGGTCAATAAAGTAAAAACATATAATTAGGGACTTCTGGATAAAGTGGAACATTAAAAAAAAAACTAATTTTTATGTAAGGATGAATGAGAAACCCCACTGCATGGAAATGAGTAGGAAAGTTACTTGTCAACCTTAGTGCTAGGTGGGTGGAAAAAGTCTGTAATTTACTTCTGTAAGCCAGCCCTGAGCAGTTCCAGAATTTCACGACTTAAAATTGTCAAAAGAACAATTGAATGGAACTTGATAATTTCTTAACAGGCAGACATGTGTGAGAACCATAGAAATAACAAACAGCAGAAATACACCTGCAAATAATTCAAATATATGAATTATCAGACACAGAACTTAAAATTAATTCTAGAAAACTAAGAGAGAGGCTAGAATGCAGAAGCATACACACCACTGTGTTGAATAACAGTGGTCAGAGTGGGCATTCTTGCCTTGTTTCTGATCTTAGAAGAAAAGCTTTCATTTTTCACCATTGAGCACAGTATCAGCTGAGGTGTGTCACATATGGCCTTTATTTTGTTGAGGCCCTAACCAGAGTAATTAAAGGAGAGAAAGAAACATAAAGCATCCAAATTGGGAGTGAAGCAGTAAAACTGTCACTTTTTGCACATGACATGATTTTTTGTATCTTATAGAAAACCCTAAAGATTCCACCGAAAAAAATATTAGAAACAATAAACAAACAGTAATTTTGCAGAATACAAATTTAATGTACAAAAATATTTTGCATTCTTGCACACTAACAATGAGATTTCAGAAGAAGAAAAAGGGTTTTACAATTACACCAAAAAATAAAATGCCTAGGGTAAACTTAACAATCTAATTTAAAAATGGGTAGAGAAAACCTAAACAAAAAAAAAAGACTTTCTCCAAAAAGACATACAAATAGCCAACAGATACATGGAAACATACTCAACCTCACTAGCTATTGGGGAAATGTAGATCAAAGCTGCAGAGATACCACCTGTCAGAATAGCTATTATCAAGAAGGCAATAAATAGCATGTGTTGAAGAGGTTGTGGGGGAAAAAAGGAACCCTCATTCACTGCTGGTATAAGCTGGTACAGCCACTATGCAAAACAATATGAAACTTTCACAAAAATTAAGAATAAAGTTACTGCCCTGGCAGTAATAGTTCAGTGAATAGGCATAGGCCTATGAATCCAAAGGTCTCTGGTTTGATTCCCAGGTAGGGCACATAACCAGGTTACAAGCCAGGTCCTTAACTGGAGGCAGGTAAAAGGCAAACATACATCAATGCTTCTGTCCCTTTCCTCCTCCCTCCCTGCCTTTCCCTCCCAGAACAATCAAAATAAAAGTCGAGAGAGAGAGAGAGAAAGAGAGAGGGAGGAACTGGGAGAGAGAGAAGCAAGCAAAATAAATCAAGAAGCATGGAAATAAGGAAGTGGCTGCCAATGACTAGAGGGGAAGAGGAAGGGAAGAAGGCGGAAAACAAGGGGAAGGGTTTAGTCAAGGAACTATTATAAATGACCCATGGACAGGGACAGCAGGGTGGGGGGTGACTGTAGGAGAGGGGATGGGGTGGACAGGGCAGGGAAGAGCAATGGGTTGGGGGTTATTGGGACAACTGTAATAGAGCAACAGTAATCTTTTTTAAAAACTAAAAAAACAGTAAAGGGCATCAATTATATGGTGAATACAGAATGCAATGTACAGATAATGTGTTTTAGAATTGTACACTAGAAACCTCTATGATTTTATTAACCAATGTTACACAAATAAATTTAATTTTAAAAATTAAGGAAATGATGGGTGATGGCAAGGGGAAGGGGAGTGGGTGGAGGTGGAAGAGTGTATGGGAGATAAGTTTTAATGGAAAATATACAATAAAATTTAAAAACATTAAGGGACTGAGAGGTAGCTTGAAAGATATTATTGATAATCTACACTAGTAAGGCAAGGCTGACTGAGCAAGAGACATAATATTTAGGGGAAGATGATATATAACCAATAAGAGTTCAAGAAGCAGATAATGGAGAGAATTAGGGAGAAGTAATATTTGGAAGAATAATCACTAGAATTATCTCCATAGTGTTCATCATTTAAAGAATTGAAATGAATTGAAAGAATAATAAAATATGTTCAAAAAAAGGGTCCATAACCATCTTCTATCCATGCCTTTAACCATTTACCCTGTCCTTGGCTTCCCAGTTGTCTAACATTATTTTCATTCCAGCTGTGTGTGTGTCTCTTGTTTACTATTCTTTTTTTCTGAGTCTTTTTTTTTTCCCCACTTTTAATTTGTTGTTGTTGTACGACATTATCCCACCTCCCCTTCCCACTGCTCTCCCCTGCCCCACCCTCCCACAATCAATCCCACATGTTGTCCAGGTTCATGGATCATCCATGCTAGTTTCTTGACTAACCTGTTCCCCTTCTTTGTCTCTTCCTCCTCCTCCCCTCTGTACACTGAAAGTCTGCTCCTTGTATTCATGTCTCTGGTTCTATATTGCTTATTTGCTTGTCTTGTTCATTTGTCTCCTGTATTGGGTATTGATAGTCTGTTTTGTTTTGTTTTGTTTTAAGATTTCATTATTTTCAAAGAGAAGGGCAGGGAGGGAGGAAGACAGGAAGAGAAGCATCAATGTATGGTTTCCTTTCCCTTGCCATCAGCTGGGGAACTGGCTGGAGACCTGGCTTGCAACCTGGTTATGTGTCCTGACTGGGAATCTAACCAATGACCTTTGGGTTTTCAGGCCAGTGCCAATCCACTGAGCCACAGCAGCCAGGGCTTATTCTTTATATGTACAATGTACCTAGTAATGACTTCCAGAACTACAGTATAAACTTAGGTAATAAATAAGCTGACAAGTTAAATATATTTTTAACCCTCCTTTTTCTCTGAGCTTTGGGAGAGTTCTTGGATATTTATAGATATATGTAACCTAACATTTATAAACTTGACCTTAAGAAAGACAGTTTTAATAGGTTAAAGCTAAAATGAGAGTTTGATGAAGGAGTGATTTACTGAAGATTGAACAGAGTAGAAAAGTAACACAAATGACGAGTCACTCAAAAAGGAGCAACAGTTAAAAGGTTTTGGCCCTGGTTATATAGCTCAGTTGGTTAGAGCACTCTGCCCATAGACCAAGGTCATGGTACATCAAGGTTGCTGTTTTGATCCCCAGTCAGGACATGTACAAGAACCAACCAATGAATACATGGATGGCTGGAACATCAAACCTTTCTCTCTCATCAAAAATTTAAAAATAAATAAACAACAAAATAAAACAGAGCAAACAAACAGAAAACATTATTACCTGGAGATGTGAATGAGCAAGAGAACAGGTTATATGCTTAGAGCCCAAAGTGGATGAAAGAGGCAACCAGTGCCAGAACCACAGTGAGGCTGAGAGGTAGTATGAGACAGACCTTCCATTTCAGTAAGCATGCCTTTGGGTATCATGGAAGTGTCTTCTTTTGACCTAATCCAAACTGAACACTTGGGAGGAACAAATTTTCTGGGAGTGGGAATCCAGGGCAAAAAAATCTTGATCAAGGTGTTGGGATAAAGACTAGCCAGGTGATTTTTTCCTTTGCCTCTAAATCTCTCTTTCATCTTTCCATCTCCCTACCAGTGTATGTGCATTAAAAAAACAAACAAACAAACAAACAAAAACAACTGAGGTATAAAATTTCATAGTCTCCTAATTTTCTTAGAATTGTTATATTTATATTCTCCTATAAACTTTAAGTTACAATGTAACCACAACTGATGCTCTTTATATAAAATAGAAGGAAAATGGGGAATTAAAAAAGAAGAAAAAACAGAACTATTCTATTCCCAACTCTGTAGCCATTCCTAATATCTAACTGATAATATTCTACTTCCCATTGCATAGTCATCACTGATTTTTTTTAAAGATTTTATTTATTTTTTCCAGAGAAAAGAAGGGAGAGAGGCAGAGAGGGAGAGAAACATCCATGTACGCTTGCCTTTCATCTGCCTCCAGCTACAGACATGGCTGGAGACCTGGTTTGCAAGCTGGTTATGTGCCCTGGCTGGGGAATCGAACCAGTTATCTTTGGGTTCACAGGCCGGCACCTTATCCACTGTGCTACCAGCCAGGGCTGGTTATCATTCATCTCCAAAAGACTGTAGGATTTTTATTTTTTATTGTTTTGGTTGCTTTAGTTTCCTAGTGGAAAATCTTATTAGATGAGGGACTGCTATGAGGAACACAAGGTAGTCTTCTAGCTTCCAAAAGTATGATTGTATTATCAAGCTACTGCTATGACTGTAGCCTTCAGAGTAAGTCAGTGTATCAACCCAGCTGATTCCAATGCATGAGGCACTTGGGGAGATCAGCATTGAATGGTCATGAACCAATTTCTATAATTTTTCATTGTGTAGTTAATTATTAGCTAGAAGTGATGTGGTGTTTGGCAATAATAAAATATTTACTATGCACATGCTCAATGGTACTGGAAGAAGCACTGCAGATAGGAAGGCAAAATCACACATTCAGAAGAATGAGAACAGTATGCACAAGTGTGATATATATTGCCAATAAAATCCAAAATTACTTTCATAGTTGATGATAAAGCATCCACACATTTCTTGCCCTATAAGATAAATGCAATGCACTACTGGACACTTAGAAATATAATGAGATGGTAGTTTCTGAAACTTTCTTCAGACTTATTGCCTCTCTCAAGCATTTGTGTATCTTAGTACAGCATCTACGGTCCTTGCTACTTTTCTGTCACTGGGTCTTGCGGGAGTTCACCTGGGAAAGCATTGAATTTGGAGTCTGATGCAGACCAAGCTAAATCTGTGAGACCTGGCTGGAAAGCCGGGAAGGCTGGGTACTTATATGCTTCCATGTTATAGCCAGTGGATCCCAGGGGAGGGGGAATTGGGCCATGAGAAAATATTTTAGCCACCGTGAAGCCCAGCCTGTTTTCTCACCTTGCCTAATCTTTTGTTGTATCAACAGCAGACTTTTTTTTTTAACTTAAATTCACATCCTAACCTGAGGAAGATCTCAGTGCTCCTTCACTTATTTTTTCCATTTTTTAATAATTAGCATTGTTTAGCATTGATTGACGAACTACATGCCTTCAAGTTCATCAATTTCATTAAAAGACCTTTGGGAATGGTGAACGGGGCTTTTGGTACCAAGCCACTAGCCAGCCTTCTCCCCACTAGAAAAGCTGCCTGGGAAGGTCCATTTCATCCTTGGCACCCAGGAGATCTCTGTGGGTCACAGATCCCCCACAAAAATTCAACTTTGTTTTAAAGAAACATTCTAGAATTGTGTACCTTATGACTTTCTTCAATAAGGTACAAAATCTGTTATAAAATAAAGTCAAGGAGGCCCTGGCTGGTGGCTCTGTGGATAGGCACCAGCCTGCAAACCCAAAGGTCGCTGGTTCGATTCCCAGCCAGGGCACATAACCAGGTTGCAAGCCAGGTCTCCAGTCACGTGGCTGGAGGCAGGTGAAAGGAAACCATACACTGATGTTTCTCTCCCCCTCTCCCTCTCTCCTTTCCCCTCTCTCTAACAATAATAAATACAATCTTTTAAAAGTAAATAAATAAAATAAAGTCAAGGGGATATATTTAGTTAATAATACTATATTTTATACTTGAAAATAACTGAGAGTAGATCTTATAAACTCTCATTAAAAGAAAAGTAACATTGTTACTATGTATGGTAACAATGATTTTTTTGTGTTGATTATTCTGCAATATATACAAATATAGAACCATATGTTATGCAACTGAAGCTAATATAATGTAATTATACTCCAAACTGAAAGAAAAGTCTCCTGGGATGTAGTGTTGAAAACAGACCTAAAGGGGCAGGTGGTAAAGCAGAAAGATCTATACCAGGCTGTTGTGAAAATCCATGTTTGAGGTGATGGAACTTTGTACAGAAGCAGTAACAGGGCAGGTGCTGCAAAGCTCTCAATTATAGATCTCTTTTCAAACCTGATATGCAAGGCCAGGCCTACCTTATTCCAAAATCTAAGTGACTTTTAATTTTCTCCTTTATTTTAGAATCTCCCTTTTTGCCTATCAAAGCACTGTTAGTGTACAAATACTTAGTGCATAAAGATTACACACTACTTTGTTAAATTATCTGCCAATTTCAAAATTCTCTAAGTTCAATCATTTTTCATTTCTAGGTTCAAAAAGCTTTGCCACACATGTATGGGTTTGTATAATTGTCAATAACTAAAATCAAAGGTTATTATGCTTTGTAAATTTTAAATGCACTAATAGCCAAATGAGAAGACAAACTAGTTGGAGACAACCAGTGGAAGTGGATGAGGAAAGCAGAGCATGTCTGAGAGCACTTACATCGTAATATATTGAAAAATGAGTGTCAAGAATCTAGAGACAAAGGGTAATTAGTACATATGATACAATGCTATACTATCTAAGAAGTAGTAAAGTAGTTACAAAAAAGGAGCAGTCACTACAATTATATTTAATTTATCCTCTGCAATTTCCCATTATTTGAAACAGTACAAAAAAAAAAGAAAGAAAGAAAACAAAAACTTAACCAAGATGATGAATATTAATGAGAATGAATGTCTTCTCTTTTTATATGAAAAAAAGAGAAATTGTTTTGGTTTATTTCAGGAATAATTTAGTCTTTAGGAATAGAAACCATCATTCATCATGATGGCTGAGACATTACATGTGCAAAGTGCAGGTATGTGCAAAAACTGAAGCACAGAAATGTTATGTGACTGATTTATTTGTACTAAGCTGTCTGGTACCCTCCTCTTCTGATAAACAGTACTTTGGACAAAACAGCTTTTTAAAAAATTATCTTCACTGTGCATCAAAATATTGTACTAAAAACTTAGCCAATATTTTATGGAGTAGTTAGTTCTTCCTGCTTTTTCTAGAAGATGGGGTGATAGATCATGCTGTTAGCTTGGTCAAAAATATAATATATGAAAAGTCTTACGTGGTCTCCTGGAGTCAGACCTTGCAAATATGACGCAAACTTCTTTGATAAGCTAATATAAAATAATATATAATGTACTCCTTTTGGAGAAGCAATCTTTTGCTAGTAGAAAATGTGTTAGGGCAATTTGGCTCATTATTTAAGATATTTTGGTATTTTACATGGACAAATTTGCTTTTGTACAAGTTAAATTTCTTATTCACTACCCTTTTACCAGCTAAATTGCTGCTAGCACTCATTATCTACACTTCCCAATAAGCCTGTAAGTATTAAAGGGAATTCTTACATCAGATCATATTAGTAAAGTAATACATCAAACATTTCTTATACCTAATCCACAAAACTCATAGATTAATTGTTTATAGCTCCACATCAAATATTTTAACAGCATGTGTTGTAGATAATAGTTATATAACTATTATTAATAGTCATATGAATGTGGCAATCAGTTTGAAAAATAATTATATGTATTTTACAGGCAACTCATGCACTTTACTTAATTTTCCTGTGATGGTTAACTTAAAGTGTCAATTTGACTGGGCTAAGGGATGCACCGATAGCTGGAAAAACATTTCTTTTTTTCTTTTTTTTTTGTTTAAGATTTTATTTACTATTTCCAGAGAAGAGAGGAAGAGAGAGAGGCAGAGAGGGAGAGAAACATCAATATACGGTTGCCTTTCACCTGCCTCTAGCCACAACCTGGCTGGAGACCTGGTTTGCAACCTGGTTAGGTGCCCTGGCTGGGAATTGAACCATGGACCTTTGGGTTTGCAGGCTGGTGCCTTTTCCACTGTGCTACCAGCCAGGACCTGGACAAACATTTCTGAATGTATCTAAGAAGAGTTTGAATCTACACCCTGAGCAAAGAACATCACTGTCTCCAATTCGGGTGATCATCATCCAGTTTTGTGAGGGACTGTAAAGAACAAAAAGGTGAAGAAATAGTGAATTTATTATCTTTGTTTGAACTAGGACGTTCATCTTCTCCTTGGACATGGTAGTCCTGGTTCTAGGCTCTCAAACTCAGACTGAATCGCACTACCAGCTCTTTTAGTTCCCCAGCCTGCAAGTGTTAGGTTATACAACTTGTTCTTTATAATCGCATGAGTCAGATTTTATAATAAACCTCTTCTTACATATATCCTATTGTTCTGCTTCTCTGGAGTACCCTAATAAATGTCCCAATAACCTCAAATGTACTTTTATTACATTTATTCTGTCATTGATAAGACAGAGAAAAACTGAGTGAATGGTTTCACCTCACCCAGTTGGTAAATGGTAAAGCTGAGAATTCAGCAAAGGTTTTGCTGAAGAATACAGGCATGGTCTTTCAAATCTTCGTATGACTCTGTATCTGAAAAATAGATTAATGCTTTATTTTATTAAAACCTATCTTCCACATTTTTAAATTTTTTATTTTAAATATCTTTACTGAGGTATAATTACTTTATAGCAAACAACACATATTTAAAGTGTACAATTTGATAAGATTTCATATATATACACACACACACACACACACACACACACACACACACGCATTTATGTAACCATCACCAGTTATGATTCCCAGTGGTCCCTTGTAATCATCCCCACTTCTTCTTTCCTTGCCCCTCACCCAACATCCCCAAACATACTGATTGCCTTTTGTCATTAGAGATCAATTTACTCTGTCTGCAGCTTCATAAAGATGAAATCATATATTATGAATTTTTTACAACATAGTAACTATATATGTATGTGTATATTTATGAAGTGATCACCCTGATAAATCTAATATCCATCTGACACCATACACAATTATTACAATATTATTGACTATATTCACTATGCTGTACCCTACATTCCCATGACTATCCTGAAACTACCAATTTGTACTTCTTAATTCTTTCCACTTTTTTCACCAGCCCTCCCAATAAGCCTCCCATCTGGCAACCATCAAAATGTTCTGTTTTTATGAAGTTGTTTTTGTTTTGTTTGTCTGTGTGTTTGTTTTAGATTACACATTTAAGTAAATCATATGGAATTTGATTTGCATTTGATTTCTGTCTGAGTTTTTTCACAGAGCACAATACCCTCTAGACCTATCCATGTTGTTGCAGAGGACATGACTTTCATGGTTTTTTTTTTTTTGTATGGTAGAGTCATATTTCATTGTACATATGCACTACTTCTTTATTCATTTGTCTATTGATAGACACTAAGATTGCTTCCATATATTGGCAATATTATAAATAATACTGAAATGAAAATGAGTGCATATATTCTTTCAAATTAGTATTTTGGGTTTATCCAGATAAATACACAAAAGTGGAATTGCAGGGCCCTTGTCTCTTGTTACAGCCTAAATTTTAAAACTAATTTTGCCTCGTATAGGCATTGCTACCCAGCTTTGTTGTTTTATTTTCAATTTTATGAAATATCTTTATTCATCCCTTTACTTTCACTCTGTGTGTCTTTTGATCCAAAGTGAAGCCTAGTAGACAGCACAGGTCAGGGCCTTTTCTTTTAATCCATTCATCCACCATGTTTCTTTTGATTGAACATTTAATCCATTTGCTTAACTTAACTTAAAGTTAATTACTGATAGATATGCTTTGTTATTTTATTTTTCATATTTTTATGCTTTTTTCTTCTTTTTTAAAAGAGCCATGGCTGGTGGCACACTGGATAAGGTGCTGGCCTGCAAACCTAAAGGTCACTGGTTCGATTCCCCAGCAAGGGCACATAACCAGGTTGCAAGCCAGATCTCCAGCTAGGTCCATAGCTAGAGGCAGGTGAAAGGCAACCATAAATTGATGTCTCGCTCCCTCTCTGTGTTTCCCCATTCCCCTCTCTCTAAAAATAATAAACAAAATCTTTAAAATAAAAGAAAGAAAACAAAAGAAAAAGAAAACCCCAGACCCTGGCTGGTGGCACAGTGCATAAAACACTGGCCTGAGAACCCAAAGGTCTCTGGTTTGATTCACAGCCAGGGAACATAACCAGGTTGCAAGCCAGGTCTCCTGCCAGGTCTCCCACTCGGTTTGTAGCTGGAGGCAGGTGAAAGGCAACCACACATTGATGTCTCTCTCCCTCTCTGCCACTCACCCTTCCACTCTCTCTAAAAATAATAAATATAATTTTTAAAAATAAATAAATAAGTAAAAAGAAAAAGAAAACCCTGCAATATTTCTTGAAATGCAAATTTGATGGTGATGAATTTCTTTTGCTTTTTCTTGTCTGGGAAACTATATCTCTTTCAAATCTAATAATAGCTTTGCTAAGTAGAGTAATCTTCACTGGTAGATCTTTGGTTTTTACCACTTTGAATATTTTATGTCAATTCATAATGGCCTACAATGTTCTTATTGAGAAATCTGCTGACACTCCTTTGAGAGCTTTGCTGTAGGTTACTGTCTTTCTCTTACTGCTTTTAAAATTGTCTTCTGATTCCTTGACATTTTAATGATAATGTACCTTGGTGTGGGCTTCTCTAGGTTCATCTTATTTGGAAGTCTCTGTTCTTTGCAGACTTTTGTGTATTTTTCTTTCACCAACTTAGGGAAGTTTTCCATCATTACTTCTTCAAACAGGTTTTCAATCCTTTGCTCTCTCTTTTCCTGATATCTCTGTGATGTGGATGTCAGTTTGCTCCATGTTATGCAAAAGGTCCCTTAAACTATCTTTTTTTTTTTTCTTTCTGCTGCTCTGTTTGTGTGTTTCCTACTAACTTATTTTATGAATTGCTATTTTGATCCTCTGCTTCATCTACCCTACTGATGAGTCCCTCTAATGTATTTCTCATTTCAGTTGTATTCTTCATTTCTGACTGGTTCTTTTATGGTTTTTATGACCTCTTTTATGCTATTGAAGTTTTCACTAAATTTCTTGGGTGTCCTTATAACCATTGTCTTGGACTCTGTATCTGGTAATTTGCTTGCATCCATTCATTGCACTTAATTATTTTTCTGGAGATTCCTTATCTTATTTCATTTGGAACATGCTCCTTTGTCTCCCAATTTTGGCTGCCTCCTTGTGTTTGTATCTATGTATTACATATAGATGTTCTATCTCCCAGTGTTGGTGGAGTGGCTTTATATAGTAGGTGTCCTATTGGAACCAGTGGTTTTATATTATAGGTGTCCTATTGGAACTAGTGACAGAGTCTCCATAGTCACCTGATCCAGGTACTCCAGTTGTGTTCCTTGTGTGGGTGGTATGTATACCCTTCTGTTGTGTTTGAGCCTCTTATTGTAATTGATTGCTGTTTGGAAGGATTGACTCTGAGGATAAAAGACTGGCTGTCACTGCAGTGGAGGAGCTGTTGTACAGGGACTCACCTTATGTAGCAAAAATCACTTTTGTAAGACCAGGGTGCCTTCCTAGTCTGTCCTTTGTGTCAGTTATTGAGGTTATTGAGTTATTGAGCTCTTGTGTGGTCTGAAACTGGCCATCTGATGTGCTGGATTTGTGGCCTCTTGGGAGGTACAAGTCAAAGTCAGCTGCTGCCTGAGTCCTGCCTAAAACCACCTGGTTAAGCCACAAAGTGATTTGCAGATGATAGCCACTTGTCATGGGTTTGGAGGTGCCTGAGTGAGGCTAAGCTGAGAACAGGCTGCTTGCCGCTATTGCTAGAGGTAGGACTGCTTAGCAAGAAGTGCGAGGCACACTAAGGTCAAATGTTGTTTGTGTGAGGTTTGTGGACCTTCGAGAAAATTTAGGAAAGCCTGCAGTATAAGCCAAGAGAGGCAGTTTGTCTGAAAAAGCCACTGAAAGAGGCTTGGATGGGTCCAAATTTTACTGGGGCTTAGTCTCAAGGGATCACTCTGAAAGGGCGAAGAGTGTTAGCCAGGTGGGTGGAGACTCAGAGAAGATGCTTGCCTGTCCGCTTTGCGGGAGGAGGGTTAGGCAAGTAACAATGACCTCTGCTAGCACTTCTGCTGGGAAGAAAGATGACCCTCCAACCCTCGAAGCAAAGCCAAACAATTCAGTTCCTTCTTATTTTCCCTAGTGCTTTACACTAGTGCTGGAGCTCAGACCATGTCAATTCAAGTAAACCCACGTGTGATCCCTTGAAGAATAACAACTGGGACTGCAGAAGCCCTCTAACTATCTCACCCACAATTCCCACTGGTTTTTAAGCCAGAAATTATGGGCACTCATCTTTCTGTCACTGGTACACTTGGCTGGGGGGCCTGGTGTGATGGTGGAACCCCTCACTTCTGAGGGGGGAAACTTTGCAGCTGAAATATCACTATCACTTTTTAATCACCACACATGGGTGTGGAGCCAATTCTGTTAATCAAGGCAATGTTGGTTGTTTGTAGTTTACTTGTAATTTTAAAGCGGTTGTGGGAGAAGGCCAGAACATGTTTACCTACTGTGCCATCTTGACCAGAAGTCCCTCATCTTCCACATTTTTAATAGCAATCTGCCATATTATTATTCATCTATTTATAACAACATGTTTAGGCACATTGAGTGATAATCACTGTGTAACGTTTTTTTGTTTTAATTTTTAAAGTTTTTGTTGATGTCCTGGCTGATGGCTTGATGGATAGTTTCCAGCCTGCAAACCCAAAGGTCGCTGGTTCAATTCCCAGGCAAGGCACATAACCAGGTTGCAAACCAGGTCTTCAGCCAGGTCTGTAGCTGGAGGCAGGTGAAAGGCAACCATACACTGATGTTTCTCCCCTCTCTGCCTCTCTCTCTTCCCCTCTCACAGGAAAAAAAAAAAAAAGAATGAATGATGATGGAAAGACTTGACTTGGTATGGTAAACACACAGTACAATATACAGAATATGTATTATAGAATTCTACATCTGAAAGATATAATTTTATTAACCAATGTCACCCTGATAAATTTACTAAGAAAGAAAAATCACAATTATACAATGTAGGTAATTTATGTATATACTCAGTTTTCAAGAAGATAAAGCATAATTCCTAACTCCTCACATAGTGAGCTAAGCATAATTATTTCCTTCCAAGGTGTACAGTGTTGAAAAGAGGGGGGAGGGGAGAGAAAGAGAGAGAGAGAGAGAGAGAGAGAGAGAGAGAGAGAGAGGGAGAGAGAGAGAGGGGGAGAGAGAGAGAGAGGAACTCTGTAATAAAGAGGCTCGACAAGCACTACCTCAGCCAAGTGCTCAAGGTTATCATAAATAGTGATACATTAAGTTGATAATATGTATATCTATATCATGTGGTTCAAGTGGCACTTTACTTCTGTGTTCTTCCTCCACAAGGTCATAGCCACTTATTCATAATGAGAAAATATCAGATAAATCTCGATAAAAGGGCATTCTATTAAGTACCTGGCCAGTGCTCTTCAAATAAGTCAAGGTGATAAAAAAAACAAGAAGCACCTGGGAGATTTTCTTAGCCAAGTAGTCTAAAAATAAATAATGAATGAATTTAAAAGATGGCATGATAAATAATGAAACAAAATAAATAATGTCATATTTTGGATTGGATCCTAGAAGCAAAACAGGATATCTGAATACATTGAGTTAATAATACTGTGTTAATATTTATTAATTATTTGCAACAGATGTGCAATACAAATATAAGATGTTAATAATGCTGAAAACTGTGTGTGGGTTATATAAGAACTCTTCATATGTCTTTAAACTTTTTCTTTTAACAAAATTTCTATAAATAGTAAAGTTTATTTAAAATGAAACATAAAATTCTACATAATTAGTTATACAGAAGAAAAATGTTCATTGAATACATTTTCTGTAACTTATTTAAACATTCTGCTGATATATACAGATATTTATTCAAATTTTATAGTCTACTCAACAAACATTTACTAAGTATCTCCTGTATTTCAATGTTATAATAAGATTTGAGATTCAACATAGGAAAAAATAAAAACAAGCCTTCTGAGATGGAGGCAAAAGACCAATAACTTTAAGGTGAAGAAAAGTCAATCAAATAAAAATACAAGCAGATATGTAGTTGAATGGAAAGTGAAGCTGCTTCAAATGGCAGTGCCATTATCTCCAGCTTCTCCCTCTGACTGTTCTGTAGGTAAGAGAATGTAAAAAAGAAGAAAGCCTTCCTAGGATTTTATTGTATTGCCCAAGGAGATAAATCATGCTGGTTTTGGGCTTAGAATGGGGCAGCAGCAGGACTGGTGTCTGAATATTTTGCTATTGCAAGGAGAAGCCAGAATAATTTTCTCATGATATGGATGTTAATATGAGGGGAGAAATTGAATGAAGATTAGTCTTTTTTTTTTTTTTTTCAATGAAGACATTCACAGCTATAAATTTCCCTCTTAGAACTGCTTTTGCTGCCGTTTTATTTTGGTATGTCTCTTTCCATTTTCATTTGTTTCAAGATATTTTTTAATTCTTTTTTTTACTTCTTTGACTCATTGGTTGTTGAGGAGCATGTTGTTCAATATCCATATTTCTTGTAATTTTTCCAGTTTTTTCATACATATTTGATTTGTAGTCTTATGCTATTATGGTAAGAGAAATTGATATATTTTTATTCTTCTTAAATTGAGGATTTATTTTGCTGCCCTATAATAATATTAACTATCCTGAAGAATGTTCAATGCGCACTTGAGAATATGTATTCTGCTGTTGTTGGATGGTATGTTTTGTAAATATCTGTTAAGTCCATCTGGTCTAATGTGTGTATTGATCCTATTAAAACTAGGAACTGATATATAAATGGACAGCAAGTATATAAAAATATACTCATCATTACTAATCATCAGGTAAGTGCAAGTTAAAACCACAATGAGATATTACTTCAGACTAGTTAAAATAGATATCATAAAAAATACAAGAGACAGCAAGTATTGATAAAAATAATAATTAAAAAAAACCTTTGGTACATTTACACATTGGAAAGCTACACAGCAGAAAGAAATAAGGAACCCCCACCTTTTGCAACAGCATGGAGAGAACTGGAGAATATAATGCTTAGTGAGATAAGCCAGGCAGTGAAAGATCAAGACCATATGATCTCACCCAATACAGGAAACTAATGAACAAAAGAAATGATCAAAATAGGACCAGAGGGATGGAAACAAGGGACTGACTGACAGTGACCATAGGGGAGGAGGGGAAAGAAGGGGAAGGGTCTAGTCAAGGAATTAGTATAAATGACCCATGGACATGGACAAAGACAATAGGGTGGAGGTTGACTGTGGGGGGACAGGGCACTGGAGAGCAATGGAGGAAAATTGGGACAACTTTAATAAAATAACAATAAAAAAAATAAATTGAAAAAGGGAGCCTTTTGCAATGTTGGTGGAAATGTAAATTTGTTCAGTTACTATGGAAAACAGTATAAAGTTTCCTCAAAAAAATAAAAAAATATAATGACTACATGATCCAGCAATCCCACTTTGAGGTATATATCCAAAGGAAATGAAAAACAGGATATTGAAATTATCTGCATTCCCATGGTCATTGCTGTATTAGTCACAAGAGCTAAGATATGGAAACACTTAAGTGTCAGCAAAAGGAGGAATAGATGAAGAAGACATGGAAACACTTAAGTGTCAGCAAAAGGAGGAATAGATGAAGAAGACATGGAACACATATATGCAATAGAATATTATTTAGCCACCTGAATGAAGGACATCCTACCATTTAAGAAAATATAGATTAACCTTGAGGTCATTATGCTAAGTGAAATTAATCAGAAAGAGAAACCAAATTCTGTATGATATGACTTATTTATGAAATCTAGAAATGTCTACATCATAGAAACAGACTAGAATGGTGGTTACTAGAGGCTGGGTTGTAGGGAAAAGTGGAGATGCTGGTCAAAGAGTACAAACTTCCAGTTATAGGATGAATAAGTGTTTGGGATCTAACATACAGTATAATAATTATACTTAGTAAGTTACTAACAGGATATATCTTTCTGTTACAACAAACACACAAAAATAGTAATTATATGATGCTAAGTAGTGCAGTGATATTAATCATTTTGCAATATATGTGTATCCAGTCATCAATAGGTTTTATACCTGACACAATGTTTTATATAAATTATATTTCAATAAAACTGAATGAAAAATACATCTAGAGCCTGAAAAACTTAAAGAGTTTAAAATATATAACTATATTTTTGCATAAAGGTACTTAAAATAAACTTTTAATGCATTTGATTAATTTTCCCTAAATGCAAAAATGAGAACTCCCACCACTGAGATGTTTGAATCTATGTCCTCAGAATTAGTGTATACACTTAATTAAGCAGCTGTATACAATAAAATGTTTAAAATAGGAGAAATTAGTACAACAATCTTTTATATAAAAAGAATTTCAGAAGTACATAGAACAAGGTTTTGGTGGTTCATGATTATAGGAGACTCCAGTTCTCTCTTTTTCACTTCCAGCATCTTAGGTTTCACTGACTTTAACATTCAAGTATTAGAAGGTTATTCTCATGTCCTACATGTTTCCCAGATTATAGGACAAAAGGAAAGACAATGTGAGAACTCTTTTTAGAGAACTTTGCCAATACATTTACCTGTAAACAATACATACATTAACCATACTTGAAATCTCATTATTACAATAGACTTCACGCATCATTTACTAAAACTTTATCATATGAAACAAAACTAGCTATAATCTGCTGTGCAATGTAGTACCTATAATTAATAATATAGTATTGTGCACTTTAAAATAAGAAGGTGAACCTCATATTAAATATTCTTACTGAATACACACACACACACATTGACAAAATTTTTGAGGCGATGTATTAGTTTACTAACTTGATTGTGGTGATAGTACCATGAAAATATATACATATGTTCAGACTTTTCAAGTTATGTTATGTTAAATGCATGCAATTTTTTTACATCAATTATACCTCATAAATTAAAAAAAAGCAGGTCTCTTAGATGCATTTTCATTCATAGAATTTCAGAGGAAAATATTACTAAGGAAGAAGAAAATGTATCTTTCCATAGATATCCATTTCTGCACTATTGAATAATAGTAAAATATATTTCTTTAAAATATTTTAAATGTCATATCTGCTACCACTTAATTTTCCTTAATTAGTATAAAGTTTAATACTTAGTAATATCTTTAATTGTCATTAGTGTTATGTCTGTTTATGAGAAAATATTAATTTATGTGAAAATATTGAGAGAAAATTCAAGGGCCAAGAAAAACAAAACATTCCACCTATGCCGGTTAGATGATAGGAGCAAACTTGCCATTGGGTTAGAAAAAGATCAGGTGTAGCTACAGAGTAACTTATCATTATGGGACTCATTTTGTGAAGAACAGAGATATTATATGATTCACTGTAATGTGGAAACAGTAAATTCTGTATTACTGTCATTTTTGTGATATAAGCCACTATATCTCTAGAAGGTCCTTGTTAAAAAGTAATTATATTATCAGAGAAAGAAAATTATTAGCACATTTTATTAATTAATTTATTGTTTAAATATCTGCTGTGAAAAATGATTGAACTCTCAGAGTTTGTACTGAAATAAATCATGACAAAGAAAGGATTAAAAATATTAAAATATGCTCCAAGGTAATTCATAATAGGGTTTTCCTATTATACCAGGCTACATTTAACCAGAGATTTAAGTGCTTAAGTAGAGTGGGGTCCCAAGAACATAGAGATTCTAAAGATTAATTTTCAAACTTTATTAAGATCAACCTTGAATAGAATACATTATAAGTTCTTATCCTTTTCATATTTGATATGTTGACTTAAAAACATTCAAATCACACAGGTACTGTTGAAGTTAAGCATTTACAAAAATATTGACAAACTAGTATGCCACTTAGTTTTTCTCTAAGAACTGGGAAACACAAAGCAAATGATCCTAAGAATATTCTCTTATTCTATATCATTGAAGCAGAATTTTGCTTAAGTGTAAAGGGGATGCACAAAGTCAAAATAAGAAAAGCTTTTAGCCCTGGCTGGTGGCACAGTGGATAAGGTGCTGGCCTGAGAACCCCAAAGGTTGCTGATTCGATTCCCAGCCAGGGCACATAACCAGATTGCAAGCCAGGTCTCCAGCCAGGTCTGTAGCTGGAGACAGGTGAAAAGCAATCATACATTGATGTCTCTCTCCCTCTCTGCCTCTCTCCTTTCCCTCTCTCTAAAAATAATAAATAAAATCTTTAAAATTAAAAAAAAAAACTTGACAAGTTCAGTTCTATTAATATAACTAATATCCTTGAAATTTCCTCTCTTTCTTTATGGTTTTAGTCTCAGTCATTTCTCAAGACAATAAAGTTTATCCTTTTCCCAATCTCATGGTCATAACAGGTTGGTGGAAGATCTTAATCCTGTGAGGATTTTTCACTAATTAATTAAGAAAATGTTTTTTGAGCACTGTTTTACTGAGGAAGATATACAAAGGGTCCAGAGGCATATGAAAGAATGCTCAACATCACTAGTCATCAGAGAGATGCAAATTAAAACCACAATAAGATACCACCTCACACCTGTCAGAATAGCAATCATCAACAAATCAACAAACAACAAGTGTTGGCAAGGATGTGGGGCAAAGGGAACCCTTATACACTGTTGGTGGGAATGTAGGCTGGTGCAGCCACTGTGGAAAACAGTATGGGGTTTCCTTAAAAAACTAAAAATGGAACTGCCTTTTGATCCAGCAATTCCACTACTTGGACTATGCCCAAAGAATCCTGAAACACCAATTCATAAGAACCTATGCACACCTATGTTCATAGCGACACTATTTACAATAGCCAAGTGCTGGAAACAGCCTAAGTGCCCATCAGTGGATGACTGGATCAAAAAACTTTGGTACATTTACACAATGGAATTCTATATAGCAGAAAGAAAGAAGGAACTTGTACCCTTTGCAACAACATGGATGGAACTGGAGAGTATTATGTTTTATATCTTTTTTTAAAGGGAGGATAATATGGTAGAATTATGGCAGAATGTGTAAACTACAGAACCAAAGGCAAGAAATAATGAGAGCCAAATGCTGTTAAAACTTCACATCTAGTTAAGAATCATGCAAATTAATCCAGAATCTTGGCTGACAAACTAAGGCAACAAACCAAGAGAAAGCAAGTGAAATAAATGCAAACAGTCTCAGATAAATTAGGTTTCTTTCTTTCTTTCTTTCTTTCTTTTTTTTTTTTTTTTTTGCTTATTGGCTTACACAGCTGGATTTTTCTTCAGAGCTAATTAGATTTATTAATTGAGTAAAACAAATTTCAAATATTTTATGACACTCCAGGGGCTATCTTTTTACTTCTATAAGAGTCTTGAGATGAACAAAAGCTTTAAATCTTAATAGTGTTCAGTTATTAAATTTTTGTTTATGGTACTTTTTATTATATTAAATATTTTCCTACTCCAAGATCATGAAAACATTATCTTATATTTTCTTCTAGAAGATTTTTCTGTACCCTTTGCATTTGAATCTGCAATTCTTTTGGAATTCACTTCTATGTACATGGTGAGTTAGTAGGCAAACTACATTTTTTCTTATATGTATATCCAGTTGAACAGCCTTATTTATTCAAAAGGCCATCCTTTCCTACTGCACATCAGTGCCTCTTTCTGTCATATATCAGATGTCTCTGACTGCACATGTTTGTTTCTGGACTCTTATTCTGTTCTACTGATATTTGTCTTTCATGACAAATAAAACATTTTGCAAATTTTATAGCTTGATAATAGGTCACTCACCTTCACTTTACTTTTTAAGTATGTTTCTTTGGTTTAGATGTGTGTGTGTGTGTGTGTGTGTATGTGTAAAAAGAGAGAAAATGCATTTATGGAAAACTAATACTACTGTACTAGATGCAGATTATTAAAATCAAATAATATCCTTTTTGTGAACAATTGACAGTCTTCTCAGGAGGTTTTGTTTCCCTCTCTGTGAACTGGGAGAGCATAACAACAACAATGAAAGATAGAAGCTGAGCAATTTTTAGGCATTATAGGAAGTTCTGATGAAACTTTATCATACTAGTTGTAGGGAATCACTGAGAAATGTAAAGAAAATAAATATATTTAGATTAGTATTATGAAATATTAAACTAGCAGCTGAATAAAAGACATTGAATGAATGTCAAATGAAAAATGGGATTGAATTATGAGATTTTTGCAGTATTTGGCAGCATATGAAAGTGATTTCAGTAGGAGAAAATAAATATTTATTTTCTTGTAAATAAAAGAAAGATGGTGGCAAAATATTACTTTCTTTTCATTGTTTTTTCCTAATTTCTGATGAATTTTAAAAGAGAAAGAAAAGAACTTTACTCTGCAACTGAAATCCTAGATTTTGTCATCTGGAATCAATATAGAATGACATAATTTTACTTGAAAACTATGGCAGCACAGTTAATGTAACATTTGAAATACATTTTATATAAATATATAAGTATATTTATATAAAATGCATTTTATGTATATATGTGTGTATGTGTACATATATACACAAAACAACTCAGGATGTAATAAACTTAGCAAGATCAATAATTTTATATCAAAAGATACCTAGGAAACATGTATGTAAATGGAAGCTAAGGACATCAGAGCAAGAACAAATTGCATTAGTTATAATTTATGTCTACAAATACATTTAACCAGGATTCAAGATTATGTGTTTTGGCTCAAGCACCAAAGTGGTATTATCTCTACATGAAGTGGTGATTTATTAAACCCTGGGCTTATCAGAGGGGTATCCAATGAGGGTAAAATGATAGAATTTTGATATCTTACTATAGAGGAGAGAGTCCCAAGTCTTGGAGCCATAGGGCTTTTGGAGTAATAGGCACTATTATTTGCAAATGATTCCACTATAGCCTAACCATGTCACTAGAGGAGATTTTATGTACATTCCCTTTTCTACAGCACTAAGCCATGTTTGGTGAGGAAACTATCATTATATTTGAAAAGTAAGGCAGCTCTTTTAGCAGAAATGAATGTGAGAAAGACTATAATGGCTTCAAGTTTTCTGAATTCAATAATAATGAAAACCTGGGAGACTAAGTGGGGCCATGTAAACATCTAAGACAAAATAGGCAAAATTATTATCATCATCCTCATTATCATCACCATTCTCACCTTCCTCCTCCTCCTCCTTATCAGAACACAAATAGTAATTTCAGAGTTTTGGACCTTTAAGTTTTGTGTTTCATAAATGAAACTGATAATAAGCTTGCAATTGATAAAGTAAATTAGCAATCTATTAAAATATTGCTTAATTTTTATAAGTAAAATATTGACACATCTTCTAGGCAGACATCTGACTACAGTCACTGTAGAGCATATTACAATATCTTACCCTGTTTCTAGACATAAACTGGTTGATAGATACACTGAAGGGAATCCAGGCATTTTGAGAAAGGCCTCTTCTATGTGGCCACAATTTTTACTGAGAATTTTCTTCCAAGCTTTCCCAGAGGAAACTTCACCATTAATAAGATGAGAGTGAACCTGGAAAAATAAAATGTATAGACCTTCAAGGTGTTATTAGACAATGAAAAAAATGCCTTTGTATATACCAGTCAGAGCAGTTGATGGTATCTTGGTCCAAGTCTGTCTTACAATGCTTACACTGGGACTATTTATTAAGGAGATTCTACACTTGGAAAGTAAAATACCATCCTTTCACCCTGTTTATTTTTCCTCCAGTCCCAGATTGTGCTGTGGAAATACATACTATATTTAATAACTTTTAAAAACCTAGATTGTATCCCAGACCTATGGCAAGAGATACATTGTGGTGGGGTGGACCAAGTGGAAGACCACCCCACTTATAGTAATATTCAGACAATATAGTAATCCAAAGAAAAAACAAGGATGTCTGGGGAAATTTTAGATACTTATTCCACCATTAAAGATTAATTATCTCACAACCTTATTAAGGTCGCCTATATTTATGAATCAAAACAACATGAGTTGGGGTGAGATCTGTGGCATCAAATAGTAACTTTTTTTTCAGATATGTATTTATTAATATAGTGATTCTGCTACTGAGAATTAACCCTAAGAATCTTGAATCACCAATTCAAAAGAACTTATGTAACCCCATATTCACAGTAGTGCTATTTACAATAGTCAAGTGCTGAAAACAGCCTAAGTGCCTATCAAAAAATGAGTGAATCAAAAAAATTGTGTTACATTTACACAATGGAATACTATGTAACAGAAAGAAAGAAGGAACCCTTACCTTTTTGTGACAGTATTGATAGAATTGAAGAGTATCATGCTAGATGAAATAAGCCAAGTGACAAAAGACAAATACCATATGATCTCACCTATAAGAGGAATCTAATGAATAAAATAAACTAATGAACAAAATAGAGCCACAGATATGGAAATATGGAACAGACTGAAAGTGACCAAAGAAGAAGAAGGGGAGGGGGATGAGGTTGGAAAGAAGAGGAAGGCACTAGACAAAGAACATATATGAATGACCCATGGACATGGACAATAGGGTGGGAATTGACTGTGGGAGAGGAGCGTGGGATGGAGGAGAGCAAAGGCAGAAAAATTGGGACAACTGTAATAGAATAACAATAAAAATAACGAATAAATAAATACCTTATAATTTTATATGTCCTTTAGACCTCAATTAAGCTGAAAATTTTAAAAAGCTTTTTCGATAACTTCACAATAGTTTATTTGGACACAGATTAAAAGATGGTATTTTCCAATCATTTTTAAAAAGGATAAATTAATAAATTCCTTGGCATCTGATAACCTGTTTACCCAAATTATTCGCTTTCAATCACAGTCAATAAAGATAATCAGAAGCAGTATTCTCCTCAGCAATCATTGACAAGAGTATATTTTTCATGCCTTACCTCAGGACTATATCATTGGTCCTGCCTTCAGTTACCATACAGTCTGGAATGACATTGAATATCTTGATATCCCAGACTAATCTGGTAGAGCATATTGGTTTATTACTTTGATAACATCACCCTAGAAACTCCAAAGGTGGTTTCTTCTCACTCAGAGTTAATGCCAAATTTTTAGAATAGTTTGTAAGATTCTACAAATTGTGTTCCTGTCCTGGAAGGTGTAGCTCAGTGGATTGGCACCAGCCTGCAGACCCAAAGGTCCCTGGTTTGATTCCAAGCCAGGGCACATAACCAGGTTGCAAGCCAAGTCTCCAACCAGGTCTGTAGCTGGAGACAGATGAAAGGCAACCATATACTGATGTTTTTCTCCCTTTCTTCCTCCCTCCCTGCCCTTCTCTCTGAAAATAAAGAATAAAATCTCTTTAAAAAATTGTGTTCCTTCTACCCACTTCTACATCTTTGATCTTATTCCTTACTATTTTTTCTTTAGTCTCCCTCACCTATTTCAGCTCCTAACTCAAAAGACACATTTTCACAGACTAGCTACACTATCTAAATTGTTATATATTATGTATACTATTGTCCTACTTTGTTTTCCTTTAGCATTTATCAGCATCTCTATTATTTATGATTAAACCTGAACAACGTATGATTAGGGGTGCCAGATCTCCATGCAGCTAAAAATGTGCATTTATAACTTTTGACTCCACCAAAAGTTAGTTGTTTCTCTGTATCTGTGGGGAAATGGTTCAAATAGATGCCAACATTTCCAGATGTTCATGTCCTCTGTATGATGGATCATAGTCAGTCCTCCACCTCCATGGACTTTCAACTATTAATGGAAAACAGTATAGGTATTTATTGAAAACTATCTGTGTATAAGTGAATCTGCTCAGTTCAAACCTGTATTGTTCAAAGCTCAAGTGTATATTTTACTTATTATTGCTCTTTTCTGTATATGGCCACTAGAGTGAAGCACATGAGATTTTATTTTATTTAATTGTTATATTTCCCATACTTAAAATGGTGGAGACTCAAGACTAATTGTTGAATTAAAAAATGAATAAAATTGCAACGTTGAAAGTTTTTTTTAATATATATTTTTAAGATTTTATTTCATTATGTTTAGAAAGAGGGGAAGGGAGAGAGTCAGAGAGGGAGAGAGACATCAATGTATGGTTGCTTTCCACCTGCCTCCAGCCACAGACCAGACTGGAGACCTGATTTGCAACCTGGTTATGTGCCCTGGCTGGGGAATTGAACCTGCGACATTTGGGTTTGCAGGCCGGTGCCTTAACCACTGTGCTATCAGCCAGGGCTCTAATATTTTTTAAATTTATTATTTTTAGAGAGAGGGAAAGGAAGAGAGGCAGAAAGGGAGAGAGACATCAATGTATGGTTGCCTTTCACCTGCCTCCAGCTACGGACCTGGCTGAAGACCTGGCTTGTAACCTGGTTATGTGCCCTGGCTAGGAATAGAACCAGTGACATTTGGGTTTGCAGGATGGCACATTATCCACGATGCCACCAGCCAAGGCCGCAGTGTTGCAAGTTTTTTACATGTGACGTAAAATCTTCTATGTAATTTGAACATCAGTACTTTCATCATTGGAAAGACTATTACAGGGTGCATGGGATCAACTGGCAATAACTTTAAATTTCCTTATCTCATGTGCTTCTTATTAATTTTGAAAAACTATGTGTCTAAGGTTATGATTAAGGTTTCAGATATAAAGTATTAAATTCTGAGAGCAACCATCATGTTGAAGGAATATGATATCAGATCAACCATAATTTCTGGACTGCATGCAGGGAGAACTGCTGAGGAAATTGTGGACTTCAAAAGCATCCCTTTATGTACAGTTGACAACATGAAGAAGGTGTATGATGCTGATCCTGATGTTGCCACACCAACAAGGAAAACATATAAGGTATACAAGGATCACACAAGTCCAGATATTGTACACAGAATCCAGGAGATCATCAATGAAGACCCAGGATGCTTACCTTGACATTTTGAGAGAAGCAGTTGTACCCTGGATGAAGCAAGTCACAAATGGACCTCATTTTATCTTCCAACAAGATGATGCACCAGCACATAATGCCAAAATGGTACAAGAATTTTTCAGTGTCAGTGTTCCTGAATTCTGGTCAAAGGAAATCTGACCACCTAGTTCACCAGATGCAAATCCTTTATACTACTATGTATGCAGCGTTTGTGAGAGAGAAGTTAATAAACAACCTCATTCCAAGAAAGAGGCTGTTAAAGCTAAGATTGAAAACATAATGACGTCCATGGATAAAATAAAGTTCATTAAAGCATGCTGAAGATTCTGAAGATGAATTGAATCTATTATTGCAGCAAATGGAGACTTTTTTGAACAATTTCAAAAATAATGACTATGTTTTTGCATTTACATATAAGAATAAATTTATTTCTAAATGTAACACTTTTGTGGTATGTTTATTTTATTAAAATTTGCCAGTTGATCATATGCACTCCTTCTGGGAAGGAGAGATATGCAGAAGGAGAACTTCCTCTATCAGGAAATCATCCTCTTCAGTCTCTGAGTGAATGTCTATCTATGTATCCACAGGCTGAAATTCCATGAATTCAGGCAAAGAAAAAATTCTAGGAAAAAATAGTTGTTGAAAAACCACAAACCACATAATTTTTAGAACTCAGAGGCTTGTGAATCATTCAAGTTCACACCTACTAGAGTGGAAAATTTTTTTTATTATACTTGACAGTCACTAGACATCAGAAAGTTTCACTGCCTAGCAGTAGACTATGGAATTTAGTCTGTAACTGCCCTCCAACTAGTCTATAAATAAGCTTCAAAAAGTTTAGTCAATCTATAAATGACATAATTGCCTGCCAGAACCAAATTAAACACTCTTTAATATTTTAAATTGCTTTTGAAAATACAAATTTAACAATATTCTGTATCAAAATTACTAATCAGACAATGAAGCATAGAAACATGACCCATAAAATGAGAAAAATAGTCAATAAGGATGTAATTCATAATCATAAATTCATAGAGAATAAACCTGTAAAGATTTAAAGTGTGCCCAATGATTTAAATAAAAACAAATGTTAGGAGAGAAATAAAGATATAGAAAAGAATCAAATATCAGAAATAAAATATATTCTGGATAGTGTCTTTAGTAGAGTAGACATAATACATATCAATGAATTTGAAGATACATCAATAGAATCTAATCATATCCAAATTCATCATAGAAAATGACTGTTTACCTGACATTTAACTATGCTGAAAATATAATTAACAGCATTAGTGACTTGTGAACTTATAAATAGTATTAAGGATTCTAATGCATGTGTAATTGGAATCGACTAAGAAGAGCCAAAGAAGGAAAAACACATATTTGTATAAGTAATAGCCCAAAAGTTTCCAAAATGGATGAAATAAAGTAATAATTTCAATTTAGACTGTAAGTCACAAGCTGGATAAAAATATTTTAAAAAATAAACACACATTCCAGCACATATCATGTATCAATTTTAGAAAATTATTGAAAATAATATTTTTTACTTTATTGAATTTATTAGGGTAACATTTGTTAATTAAATTATGTAGGTTTATGCCCTGGCAGGTAGCACAGTAGATAAGGCACTGGCCTGTGAACCTAAAGGTCACTAGTTTGATTCCCCAGCCAGGGCACATAATCAGGTTGCAAACCAGATCTCCAGCCAGGTCTATAGCTGGAGGCAGGTGAAAGACAACCATACATGGATGTCTCTTTCTCTCTCTGCTTCTCTCCCTTCCCCTCTCTCTAAAAATAATGAATAAAATCTTAAACAATAAAATAACAACAACCAATTCTTTGGTTCCACACAGATGATAAAAAAATGTTATGTAGGTTTATATAGGTTTTAGGTACAAGTCTAAAATACATCATTTATATATTATACTGCATGTTCACCACCTCAAGTCAGATCTCTTTTCATAACCATTTATCTTCCCTATACTCTTTCCTACCTCCCCCAAACCCTTTTAAAGATAATATTTTTATAGCAGATTTAAACAGAAAAAAAATAATGTAACATTATATACAGAAAATTAAATAAGAAGTGACTCTTCCCATCAACATCAATGCTACTGTATCTGGAAAACAAAGAATGACATGTTTGAAGTACTTAAAGATTTTTAAAAAGTGAAAACTTTTCTAAAATTCTATGACTTAACAAATATATACTATAACCTTATTATGATGAAATACTTTTCAGCAATTAAAAGGAACCAACTATTGGAGATCTAAGATGGTGGAGTAAGTGGATCTACACCAGTCTCATCTCAGGACCAATCTGGAATTACTACTTAATTGTGGAGAAATCATCTATAATAACCAACTGAACACCAGCTGGAGAAAAGCCTAATAACCAAGGACAGAACAAAAGAGGCTGCTTCCTTACAACATGACTGGTAGGAAGTGTGGAGATGTCAGATAGCTGCCTGGGCTCCCCAGGGTGGCAGCTGTAGGGACAGACAAATATCTCAGCAGCCAGATGTTCCACCTAAGAAGGGTGAGGTCTAGACCCCTACCTGGGCTTCCTAGCCTACAGCAACAAAGCTGAGAGTAAAACAGCATCCAGATGAGAACAGCAAAAAGCCATAGGGTTTTATCTGCTTGAGAGAGACAGCTAGAGGCATAAAATTCTTAAAGGGACTATGCACAAAAATACATTGCACCCACTTACCCTAGGCTCCAGCAGAGGGAGGGCAGGGTGGACTAGAGATGCTTAAGGAGAGTATGGGGCAGTGGCTTAAAGGAGAGAAACAAGGGAGCAATACATGAGGTCTCAGTGCTGACTCATCCCCCATACAGTAGGCAAGCAGATGGCTCTTCTCTAAGTGGTATCAGCCTGAGGGGAATCAATAGCTCCACCTACATGAATTTATCTGCCCTTCTCAACCGTGTCTAAGGCAGTAGCTGATCACAGATTAATTGGATTAAAGTTGAAGGATAAAGGTAAAGACAGTGGATCTTTGAATAGATTACCTAGGCCCAGACTGGGACATGATCTGACATCACTAGGGGTGGATACAGGAAGTAAAGAAGGTGCACTTTTGGCCCTTGCTGGTGGTACAGTGGATAAGGTGCTGGCCTGCAAACCCAAAGGTTGCTGGTTCGATTCCCAGCCAGGGCATATAACCAGGTTGCAAGCCAGGTCTCCAGCCAGGTCCATACCTGGAGGCAGGTGAAAGGCAACCATATCTCTCTCCCTTCCCCTCTCTTAAAAATAATAAACAAAATATTAAGAAAAAGAAAAGAAAAAAGTGCACTTGTATATAACAGTATACAAGACATGGTGGGTAGAATGACTTTTAGTTAACTGGAGGGAGGGCCCACAAAAGAGCAACACAACAACAAAACGTCCAAGTGCAAATGGACAGCTCAGGTAAATCGCATAAAGAGCATCCCAAGCACATCAAGTTCAGGAGATCAAGGAGATGGTACCACTAAATTCCACAGGCCTCCTACCACAGAAGACCACACCATGGAGACAGCAAGTCAAAGCAGATCAACCTAAAAAGCAGAAACAAACAAGAAGAGTCCCCTGAAATGGGGAGACAAAGAAACAACCCCCCATTGAAAGGAAAGGAGGAATCTCCAAATAGAATACTAAACAAAACAGAGAAAAGCAAACTATTAGACATGGAATTCAAATAATGATGATAGAGAAGCTCAATGAGCCCAACAAGCTCAAAGAAAACTATAAACAACTCCAGGGGAAGTAGGAAGAACTCCTGGAAAGCTACAAGGAACTTACTGAGAACTACACCAGCATTAAAAAGGACATAGAAACTATCATCAATAAGAGCCAGGAGGAAATGAAGAATACAATTTCTGATTTAAAAACACAGTAGGAGGAATCAAAAGCAGACTCTCTGAAACAAAAAATTGAATCAACAACCTGGAGGACAACATAGAAAAAAATATCCAGACAGTGCAACAAAATGAAAAAAGACTAAAAAAAAAGAAAAGGTTTTAAGAAAGTTGCAGGAAAACATGTAACATAATAATATCTGTATCATAGGGACACCAGAAGGAGAAGAAGAGTAAGGGATAGAGAACATGTTTGGGAAAGTAATGACAGAAAACTTCCCTAACTTGAAGAGAGAAAAAGTCATGTAAGTTCAGGAAGCATAGAGGGTCCCAATGGAGATGAACTCAAACAGGCCCACTCCAAGACATATCATAATTAAAATGGAAAATTTCAAAGACAAAGAGAATATTAAAGGCAGTAAGAAAGAAATAAGTAATAACATACAGGGGGTTTCTGATAAAGTTATCAGCTGATTTCTCAACACAAACTACAAGTCAGAATGGAATGGCAAAAACATTACAAGCAATAAAAAACGAAGGCCTACAACCTAGACTACTCTATCCAGCAGGGCTTTCTTTCAAAATGGAAGGTGAAATAAAGAGCTTTCCAGACAAAAGAAGGCTAAAGGAATACTTAGTGAAATAAGCCAGGAGGTGACAGACAGATACCAAATGATCTCACTTAATACAGGAAACTAATGAACAAAACAAATGAGCACAATAGAACCAGAGGCATAGAAACAAGGAATAGACTAACAGTGACCAGAGGGAAGGGAGGATGGGGAGAAATGGGGAAAGAAGGTGAAGAGGTTAGTCCAGGAACTAGTATAAATGACCCATGGACATGGACCACATGTAGGGATTGACTGTGAGAGAGGGTCTGGAGAGGGTGGTGCATTGGAGAACAATGGGGGGAACATGTGACAACTGTAATATGACAACAATAACTTAATTTAAAAAAGAAAACAAATAAAAAGAACCAACTATTGAGACATAAAATATTTAGATGAACCTTAAGGGAATTATGATGTGTGAAAAAGATAATTTCAAATGAATATATACCATATGATTCCATTTATATAACATTTATGGAACAGCATTGTTATAAAAGTGGAAAACATATTTGTGATTGTGAGGAGTTAGATATGAAAGGGGTGAGGATACCTATTAAAGAAGAAGCATGAGGGAGTCTTTAGATGATGCTAGTTTGTAATTTCATTGTGGTGGTAGTTGCATGAATACACATGCAATAAAATTGCCTAGATTTACCCATATATACACATGCACAAATGAGTAGCTATATAACCTGTGAGAAGTGAATACAATCTTAGGATTGTACCAACATCACATTCCTGGCATTGCTATTGTTTAGATAATGCAAGATGTTAAACACAGCAGGAGCCTAAGTGAAGAGGGACATGTGACCTTGCTCTACATTGGTTACTCTCTTTCAATCTATAATTACTTCAAAATAACAAAAAAATTAGGAAGACACATAGACATAAATGGGGGGTGACCTAGGTTTCTATATGCAAATAAAATATCTTTCAAACTAAAGTACGAAATATCAAATAAACGAAAGTTACAGGGTCTAAGATGACCACTTAGACCTGAACTGTGAAGTTATTTAACTCAAACAAAGAATATTAAATGGAATTGTAGACTTATGCAAAGAAATAAATAGTTCTAGAGGTAGAAAATATGTAGTTAATATAGAAGACATTTTCAGATCTTTAGTCTCCTTCAAAGATAATTACCTACTTATAGAAATAACCACATGATATTTGTAGCATAAGTATAAAAACTAAAATGTATAGACACTAAAACAAAGGATGTGAGATATATGCTGATATAAATTTATAACCACTTCCTCTTTCTCAGGGACTTTTGCCAAGTCTTCTGAGCCATGACAGAGTTTTGTATTTCAATGATTTTTCTTTGGCTTTATGAGTTCTGTTGTCCATCCTTGCAGCCCTCTATCCATTGAGGACTTCAGTGTTCACTGCACTCATCTCTCTTATTTGTATATATTTAATTAGTAGGCAAGATAAGAGTCAAACTATTTTGCCCATGTAAATCACAATGTGTAACCAGACTGGAGTCATTAGTGTTCCTAAGCCCCACCTACAAAGCAACTAGGAAGCATGAAACACTGAATTCAACTATTCCAATTTACTCATTTAGGAATGGTCACGTTAATCAGGCAAACTTTGATTAGTGGTATGATAGAGCTGCAAGAGATTCATTAACTTAAATTACCATTAGCTATACATTATACATAGAAGTTTCAGGAGAGGATGGTGTTGAGTTCTTGAAAAATCCTGGGTCAATAAACAATCATTATTTACTTATTGGTAGCAAATTTTGGTGAGATAAAAATAAAGTCCCCTTGTAGGAAAATCCTAGATTTATGGGGAAAAAAAAGGGGGGGGGGCAATATAGTAAAGTGATGACAATGAATAATTTTGATTTGGCATGTTTTTTATCTTTTATAAATTAAATTCATTGGAGTGACCCTAGTAACAAAATGAGACAGGTTTCAGGTGCAGAATTGAATAACATATCTGCACACTGTATTATGTGTTCGCCACCACAAGTCACATTTCCTTCTACCTCTATCACCATTTCTCCCCCAATAGCCTCATCCACCTCTCCCATGCCATCTCCCCATGGGCAATCACCACACTATTGTCCATGGCCTTCTCTGACTAGCATATTTCACTTAACATAATGCTTTCCGGGTCCATTGATGATTTCACAAAGACGCTTTCTTTTGTTTTTATGGTCAGGTACTATTCCATTGTATAAATGTACCATAATTTTTATCCATTCACCTACTGATGGACACTTAGTCTGCTTCCAAATCTTGATTACTCTAAGTAGTGCTGCAATCAACATGAAGGGGTGTATATTCTTCAAATTAGTGTTTTGGGTTTCTTCAGATCATTTCCCAGAAGTGAAATTGCTAGGTCAAAAGGCAACTCCATTTTTAATTTTTGAGGTAGCTCCATACTGCTTTCCAAAATGGCTGTGCCAGTCTGCATTCCCACCAATAGTGCATGAGGATTTTTAATCATATATGGTTATATCTTCTCTTAATAGAGAAGGAATATATGAAGATCTGTCCCAAAAGTATTGAGCTGCGATGTAACCTAGCAGATGATGAGAATTGCTTGATACTTTCAGAACAGACTGTATCCTACATTTTAATTAAGAATAATGATAAAATAACACAGTGATCATTTTAAATAAAATATACTATTAGCTCCATTATCATCCTTTTTATTCCTTCTCTTTTTATCTTGTAATCTTAATTTTGGGGGAGTCTTGGCAATTGGAAGAATCAAGGAATATTAGTTCACTTCAGAAAATCACAAAAATGGTGTATGAGACAGGTTGAGGCTGGAGTTGAGGGAGGTGGCAAATAAACTTTTTTATGGATCAGAAGATTTTTAAAAATAGAGCTTAGAGAAAGCAAGTAATTTGCAGAATTGTCATAAAGAGTAATACTTTGAGGACTAATAAAGAGCCTTTTGGGCAAAATTTGCTGTTCATCAGTCTCTGTAAAATTTTCAGAATCCATAGGAGACCTTCAGTACCATGTTATTAATTTTACATGTTTAATTTACACATATACTCACTAAAATTTATACAGTGTTTATAAGGAGAGTTTGATAAATTTTGAAAAATGTATATGCCCATGTAATAACAACCAACATCAAAGTATAGGATATTTTCATCAATCACTCAAAAAGATTTTCAAGCAATTTTATAATAAATCCTGTACCCTGATAGTCCTCCCACATTCCTGCCTGAAGCACTTATACCAACCATAGCAAAATGTGATCTACTTTCGTTTACCGTAAGTTGGATTTGCTTTTTATAAAATTTCATTCAGAAAAAATTATGCTCTGTGTATTTTTTGCCTGGCTTCTTTTGCCCACCTTTAAGGTAGTGAGATTCATCCAAGTTTTCATAAGATACCAGCAGTCCATTAATTTTTAATTGTAAAGTGTATCTCCATTTTATATACACTACAATTTGTTTACACATTCTTCTGCCAGTCATTGCCAACTTCCCCCCTAGGTTTTAGCTATTATATTTTCTGAATTCAAGCAATGTATATAAAAATACTTTTACTATTAACAATATATGTGCAAATTTGTACTATCAATTTGCATTAATAAGGATGTTAGAATGAAAATAAATTATCTTTAAATATATGTACTATAACAATTCAACTTTAATTGAAATGCTGTGTGTGCCAATAGCATGCCCTTGAGCTACGCAAGAAGCAGAGGCTTGAGTTTTACATAAGCCATTGAGAGAGTGCAAAATGAAGTCAATAGACTTTTCGAATAAGGGAATTCTGCTCATCAGTATTCCATTTTACAGTTACTTTACTTGAACACAGATTAGAAAAGATTCTGATGTGCATGTTAATGATTAACCTTTTTTTTTTTTTTTGCTTTAGCATAAGGTCAGATGATTCTTCACAATGTGAAATGTATGAATTGAATGAGCACTGATACAATTGGCCTCATTGTATAAAAGGGCTATCAATAAACATAATACTTCAATATTATCTATTAAATTATATGTGTGATACTATTTGTCTAACTCTGCAATGAACCATCAGAGGTGTTTTGGTTGGTTGCTACATTAAGTAATTTAGATTCATATTGGTCACTTGACTCACCCTATCTATACATAAATATTTTGAAAATGAATCTATCTCTCAATGGTCCAGATACAGCGCTGAGATAGCTGAACTAAGGGTGTTAGCAAAGTCTCAGTTTATTTGTATAGCATTAGACCAAGCAACAGCTAAGAGTAGAACTCAAAAATAAAATGCTCACTGCAATTACTATATATGTTCTACAGAAAATATAAACTAGGTTTAATCTCCACATCAGTTCAGTTGAAAGTGATTTTGGAGGGTTCAAAGGATGTAAAGTAACTTTTTAAAAATATCTTATTATTTTAGAGATAGGGGAAGAGAGGAAGGCAGAGAGGGAGAAAGAGACATCAATGTATGGTTGACTTTCGCCTGCCTCCAGCTGCAGACCTGACTGGAGACCTGGCTTGCAACCTGGTTATGTGCCCTGACTGGGAATTGAACCAGCGACCTTTGGGTTCACAGGCCGTTGCCTCAATCACTGTGCCATCAGCCAGGGCTCAGATGTAAAGTAACTTTTAAATTTGTTTTATACCAGTATGCCTAAATAACTGAAATAGTTTTGGGTCTTTTGCTTATATTATGTTATTCTGCTGTGAAAGAGAACCATGTACTAGATGTGGTTGGTAGCAGTCTCAACGAGGGGGAAAAGCTTGGTTCCCTTCTGTGTGTGACACCTTAACCAGCGGGAAATACACAGTATATGTCCTCCATGTAAACTATGTTATCTAAACTATTATGGACAGTTCATTTATTTATAGACATTTTAAAATGCTAGCTACATTTCTACAGTATACAAGCACTTGGATTGCTATATATAATTAGAACATTTCCTTAATTCCTTAGGCTTTTAAGATAAAGTCATAGCCTGTTGAAACAATCACAAAATACCCATCAAAATCTGACTTTGGATAACTATCCCATCATTATCTTTAGTCATCTTTGGCTCTAGCCTCTGTAAGTCATTCTGTCCTAAGGATGTTTTTCAAAGCAAGTTTAATTTAGAGCAAAGACATGGTTCCCAGGGGTTAAATGACACCTAGTGCCAGAACTGGGACTGACTCCAGTTTCTCCATTACCTTATCTTGCTCTGAAGACTCTGAAGTGGTTGAAATACATTATTTTTTGAGTGACAGGTTTTACTGAAGACTTGAAAAAATCTAAGTAAATTAATTTTACTTGAAGAATTACCTGACTTGCTGGTGTGTACCACCAGATCTACTCAGTGTTAAGCTGTTGTTTGATTTGTAATGGTGAGCAGATGAATGTATCAAATTCCTCAGGAACCTCAGTCCCTGGCACCACAGGAAGGCCTTACACAGGAGGCTCTGCATTAAAGCTCTGTGATGTGCTTCCAGTCAGAAGGAGTAACAGCTTAGTTTTTATTGCAATCCTACGTAAAACATTTAATTCCCAAACTGACTTTTTGTTGTTGACCTGTAAAAATGTGGCCAGTCTGTATATACAAAAGGCAGAAATAAAACTAGTTAACACCTAGTTTTGTTATTTTTGGAGAAAAAAAAACCCTACATATATAAGTAACTTTCATCATTACCCAAGAGAAGAAGCTACACATATGTTAATCTAACCAAATATTTTCATTTCTATCAGACTGAATGCAACAACAAATTCAGGTAGAAACTAATGTGTATAATTGATTGCAATGTGATATGTACAGCAATATGTAGAAAGTGCATGGACTAGAAAATATATGTAATGTTATGCATTTATGAAAATATAGGTGCCACTATAAAAATGACACAAAGAATGTGGAAAAACCAAACACTACAAAAGACATATATGTTTTTATAGTAAACTGCTATATACTTTTCTCATTTGAAAATGTATTCTGTCCTATAAGAAATATTTTAACCTGGCTGGTAGCACAGTGGATAAGGCACCGGCCTGCACACCCAAAAGTCACTGATTCAATTCCCCAGCCAGGGCAAATAACCAGGTTGTAAGCCAGGTCTCCAGCCAGGTCCATGGCTGGAGGCAGGTAAAAGGCAACCATATGTTGATGTTTCTCTCCCTCTCTGCCTCTCTCCCTTCTTCTCTCTCTGGAAATAATAAATAAATCTTTAAAATATATATTTTAAGTAATATTATCCAATAGAAAGCTAAAATTTTAAACTTTGAGAAAGGAAAATACAGTTAGAAGAGAAAAATAGTAGAAGGAAGTAAAATTCTTATAATGTACTTTTTTGTAGAGTGTTAAACAGTTTCAAAAATGTAGAAAAACAATGCCTGCATTAAACCAGTTTAATAAGCCTGAGCCTTTAAAAATAGTGTTCATTGTCTATTAAAAATAATAGTGATTCTTCCTCTCCTCTCCTCTCCTCACGCTTAATGGCAAACATATAAGTTCCTGAAAGGTAGTAAATTACTTTTCTTTTTAAAGTATGCATTACTATGTAAGTAGTCTGTCAATAGAACTGTATGCCTGAGAAAGAGTTTAACCTATACAGGTGGTATTAACTGAGCTGAAATATAAGTTGGCTGTATTAATTTTTAAAAAGATTTTATTTAATTATTTCTAGAAAGAGGGGAAGGGAGAGAGGCAGAGAGAGAGAAAGACATCAATGTATGGTTGCCTTTCACCTGACTCCAGCCACAGATCTGACTGAAGACCTGGTTTGCAACCTTGTTATGTGCCCTGGCTGGGGAATTGAACCTGCGACCTTTGGGTTCGCAGGCCGGCACCTTACCCACTGTGCTGCCAGCCAGGGCTATTAATTTTGAACTCTCTTATGGAGAAGTAGATTTAGAAACTATCATATTAATTAAATATAGAGAGATAATCAATTTAATCCTTTTTAGAGTATAGTGCTTGGTCTTCTGAGTAAAAATGATGAAGAATATCTTGTTTCAACTCTCCAGAAACCAGAAAGAATGTAGTGAAAGCCCTACATACAAAGTAATCACTATAATATGATTTAAATATATTAAAAGATATTTGTGCCAAAGTTCTGAGGGGAGCATTTTAATTAACAGTCTACAAATGTTTTATGATAATGAGGAAAAGAACAGCAGACATAGGCAAGATTTCAGTGATTGGAAACGTTTCTTCACTCCCTGCTTCCTGCTACATTGTTCAGTAAGGAAACCTGTATGGGGTTAAATGTGATAAACATTAAGCACAAATTAAGGGAAAGGAAGACAGTTAGAGCATGTACAAATGAACAAGAGTAAAACAGGAGTTATTTGTGACCCAAATAAGAGTACCTGGGTAGGGCAGTTATGAAGACAGGTATCATCATTGTATTTTATGAAAAAAAAAAATCATTGAATCTTTTGATTAGATGAAATTTGTCAGTTCTTTATTTAGAAAAAAGAAAATTCACTATAAATAATTTTATACTATACTTAATTACTTTCTCAACATTATGTAATGAGTAGAAAATGGTCCCATCAAAGTAAAAAAAAATGTCTTTATGACCATTTGAAACAATTACATTTATTTTTGGTACTACTAACAAATATTGAATGAATATAAAAATAAGACATATATCTGAAAGAGACTCAAATCAGAAATAAAGATATGGACTAAAAGTAAGGGATGCTAAACCCTTCCACCCCCTCACCTCTATCCCTCCATGGACAAGTACAACAGTGTGGTGACTGCTGGGAGAAAGAGGGTGTAAGGTGACTAAATGGTAATAGAGACAATACAATAAAGATGAGAAATAATAAAACAAAAAATAAAGGTATGGGCAAAATATTTTATACAAGTAGAAATGAAAAAAGCTGGATTAGCAATGATTATATCTAACAAAATAGATTTTAAAACAAAGACTATGGAGCAGAGCAAAAAAATAAAACACCAAAGCAAAGACTATGGTAAGAGACAAAGAAGAACACTACCTAATGATAAAAGAAACAATTCAGCAAGATAATATATTCCGGCCAAGATGGAGGTGTAGACACATTGCATCTCCCTTTTATTAAGAAGTTTACATCTGCTTTAAAACTAAATAAAAACAATGCAAAAATTTCAGAAAATGAAACTACATGGAAGTGGAATAAACGAAGAAAGGAAATACTCAGCCAGAAAGGTAGGAGGGTCAGAGTAAGGAAGGAGAGCAGTAGCACCAGAGCTGAGGTTTCAGCAGAAAGCACAGTCATATGTTTAAACCTGGGAAGCAATCCTGGGGCCCATGGTTCCAGCACCACTGAAAATAGATTTTCTAACTGTGGAAATCAGTAGGGGCTGGGGTGGAGAGAGAAACACCCAGTTGCAATGAGCAAGTGGCATTGGTCCCTCTCAGACCCCTCCCCCACATACAGTGACGCAACTTGGTGAAACAGGTCAACCAGCACTAATGAGTTCCTAAGACTTTGCCTCTTGCAACATAACAAGTGCAACAGCTATACCTAAGACAGAAACACACACAGAAAGCTGTCAAGCTGAGCAGAGAACTATGGCCTAAAAGAGGGAGCAGATCAAGGTACCAGTGGGAGAACTGAGCAATGAAGAGGTAGCCAACCTAACAGATGCAGAGTTCAAAACATTGGTGATTAAGGTGCTCACAGACTTGACAGATATACTTAAATACAATAAACACAGAAAGGAAGAAGTAAAGGCTAGGCTATGTGAAATGAAGAAAACTCCACATGAAACCAAGGGTAAAGGGAAGGAAACTAAGGTTCAGATGAATGATTTGGAACATAAAGAAGAAATAAACAATCAACCAGTACAGAAAGAGGAAACAAGAATTGAAAAAACAAGGAGAGGCTGAGGAATCTCTGGGACAATTTTAAATGTGCCAATATCTGAAGAATATAGGTGCCAGAAAGAGAAGAGGAAGAGGAAGAAATCAAAAACTTACGCGAAAAATAATGAAGAAAAACTTCCCTAATTTGGAGGCAGACATAGACATACAAGTCAGGAAGCCCAGAGAGTCCCAAACAAGCTGGACCCAAGGAGGACCACACCAAGGCACATCATAAGTAAAATGTCAAAATTTAAAGATAAAGAGAAAAAAATTTAAAGTAGCAAGATACAAGAAGAACCGCCTATAAAGGGGTTCCCATCAACTCTCAGCAGATTACTCAAAAGAAACTTTGAAGGCAAGAAGTGACTGGAAAGAAGTATTCAAAGTGATGGAAAGCAAGGACCTACAACCAAGATAACGCTATCCAGCAAAGCTATCATTCAGAATGGAAGGTTAGATAAAGTACTTCCCATACAAGGTAAAGCTAAAGGAGTTCATCATCACCAACTATTATTACATGAAATGTTAAAGGGAGTTAATATAACGAGGAGCAAAATTATGAACATTAAAAAGACAACAAACTCACACCTATCAGCAACAGAATCTAAAAACTAAAAACAAAAACTAATCAGACAACCAGAGAGGAAACAGTTTCAAGAATATGGAAAATATTTGGAGGGATGTCAGTTGGGAGGAGGAAGGGGGAGAAGGGGGAAAAATGTAGGGATTATGAAGCATAGTTGGTGGGTGCAGAATAGACAGGAAGATGTTAAGAATAGTACAGGAAAAGGTAAAGCCAAATAACTCACATGCATGACTCAAGAACATGAACTAGAAGGAGTGGGGTGCTGGGTGGAGAGGAACAAAGGGAAAAGAAATTGGGACAAATGTAACAGCATAATCAATATGAAATAAAGTAAAATATTAAAAAAGATAATATAACTCTTGTAAACATTTATGCACCCAACATAAGAGCCCCTAAATATGTACATCCAATCTTGCTGAACATAAAGGGAGAGATTGAGAGTTTCACAGTCATAGTTGGGGATGTTAACACCACCTTGAAATAGAAGGATACAGATCTTTCAGACAGAAAATAAACAAAGAAACAGTGGTTTTAAACAACACACTAGATCAGATAGATTTAATTGATATCTTCAGAGCATTTCACCCTAAAGCAGCAGATAAACATTTTTGTGAAATGCACATGAAATATTTCCTAGAACAAACCACATGGTCAGACACAAAAGTAAGTCTCAATAAATTTAAGAAGATTGAAATCATATTAAACACCTTCTCTGACCATAATGGTATAAAAACTTCAAATAAACTATCTAACTTTATACTTAAGTGAATTTGAAAAAACAAACAAGGCCCAAGGTAAGTAGAAGAAAAGAAATAATAAATATCAGAGTAAAAAATGACCCAAATAGAATATAAATGCCAATGCAAAAGATTAATATAACAAGAACTGATCTTTGAAAAGATAAACAAGATTGACAAACCTTTAACCTACTCATTACAAAAAAAGAGAGGATCCAAATAAATAAAATTATAAATGAAAACGAAGTAACAATTCCAAAATACAAAATAATGTCAGAAAACATTATAGGCAGCTATATGCCAACAAATTGCACAATCTGGAAGAAATGGATACATTCTGAGAAACATAGAATCTTCCAATACTGAATCAGGAGGAATCAGGGAATCTACATAGGCTAATCACAACAAGTGAAACTGAAGCAGTAATCAAAAAACTACAAACAAAAGTCCTGGACAGAATGGCTTCACAAGAATTTTTACCAAACATTCAAAGAAGAACTAACATTTATCCATCTCAAACTATGCCAAAAAATTCAAGGAAGAAAGACCCCCAAGTGCATTTCACAAGACCAGCATTACACTAATTCCAAAACTAGATAAAAACACAATAAAAAAAGAGAAAAACAAAACAAGAAAGAACCAAGATGGCAGAGGAGTAAATGGAGCTACACCAATCTCCTCCCAACACCAAACTGGAATTACAACTTAACTGGGGAGAAATCATCCAGAATAACCAACTGAAGAGAGATGTCTTATTACCACGGACAGAACAGAAGAGCCAATTCATCGCAACGTGACTGATAGGAAGTGCAGAGACACAAGAGGGCTGGTGGGGCTCCCAAGAGAGGCAGCTGAAGGGGGATCATCTCAGCAGCTGGGGGATCCATCTGAGAACGGTGGGATCTAAACCCCCAACTGGGCTTCCCAGCCTACAGCAACACAGCTGAGAGTAAAATAGCACCCAGCTGTGAAAAGCAAAAAGCCTCCAGGTTTATCTGGCTTGACAGAGAGCTCAAGTTCTTAAAAGGACCCAGTACAAAAATACAGTGGCATCCACCTACCCTGAACTCGAGCAGAGAAAGGGCAGAGTACACTAGAGATACCTGGGGAAAGTTTGGGTCAGTGGCTTTAGGGGGAGAGTTGAGGGAGCAGCCTGTGAGTCCAGTGCTAACCCATCCCCCATACAGCCAGCAGACCACTCTTCTCTAAAGGGTGGGAGTCTGAGGGGAAACCACAGCCCCACCCATGGGAATTAATCTGCTCTGCCCAGCAGTGCCTAAAACTGACCACTGATCACAGACTGATTGGATTAACAACTAAAGGAGATAGTCAAAGACAATGGATCTCTGGTAGTCTCCAACTGGCTGAAGAGGCCCCGACTGGGTCATAAGCTGACGTCACCAAGCACAGATCCAGGAAGTAAAAAAAGTGCACCTCTACATCGCAGAAGGTCACACCACTAAGACAGTAAGTCAAAGTAGACCAATACAAGAAGCAGAAACAAACAAGAGTCACTTAAAATGGAGAGACAAAGAAATAAACCCTCAGCAAATGGAAAGGAGAAATCCCCAGGAAGACTGCAAAATGAAATAGAGGCAAGCACACTATCAGACATGGAATTCAAAATAATGATGACAGAGAAACTCAAACGAGCTCAGTGAGTACAAAGAAAACTACAAACAATTCCAGGGGAACTACAAAGAACTCTAGGGAAGCTACAAGGAACTTACTAAGAACTACACCAGCATTATAAAGGACATAGAAACCATCCATAACCACCAGGAGGAAATGAAGAATATAATTTCTGAATTGAAGAACACAGTAGAAGGAATCAAAAGCAGGTTAGAGGAAGCAGAGGATCAGATCATTGAGCTGGAAGTCAATGTAGGAAAACATTCCCAGGCAGTGCAACAAAGTGAAAAAAAAAAAACTGAAAAAGAATGAAGAGGTTTTCAGAGAACTGAAGGACAATATGAAACGTAGTAACATCTGTATCATAGGGATACCAGAAGGAGAAGAGGAGCAGGGATAGAAAACCTCTTTGAAAAAGTAATGACAGAAAACTTCCCTAACTTGAGAGAAATTGTCATGCAAACTCAGGAAGCACAGAGGGTCCCAAGGAAATGAACCCAAACAGGCCCACTCCAAGACAGCTTGGAGTGGCAAGGAAAATGGCAAATTTCAAAGACAAGGAGAGAATCCTAAAAGCAGCAAGAGAAAAACAGCTAATCATATACAAGGGGGCTCCCATAAGGTTGTCAGCTGATTTCTCCACAGAAACACAACAGGCCAGAAGGGAATGGCAAAAAATATTTCAAGCAATGAAAAACAAAGGCCTGAAACCAAGAATACTCTACCCAGCAAGGCTCTCATTCAAAATGGAAGGTGAAATAAGGAGCTTCCCAGACAAAACAAGTCTAAAAGAATACATCTCCACCAAACCAGCATTACAAGAGAGGCTAACAGGTCTGCTTTAAGAAGATGAAGAAACAGAGAGACAGACAGGAGCACAGGTACAAAGGTAAATGGATTAAATGCACCAATCAAAAGACATAGGGTAGCTGAATGGATAAGAACCAACTTTCATTTATGAATGCTTTAAAGTGATCTTGTTATAAATAGATTTTACTAAATAAGGTACAGTTTTGTATATTATTTGTATCTGCTTTAATGCAGGTTAAGTTTCCTTAGATTGGAATAATTTCACAATATGGGAAAATCAGGTTACTTGCAATAACTCAGAAAAATCTAATGCAGTTAAGGAAGAAGAAAAACCTAAGAAAATGTGGATGTATGTTACATGCAAGCCATGCTATATTTCTTATTCATATTATTATAAAATATGTGCTTATTTGTGGGTGTATAATATATAGATTTTGTTGGCAATTTATGTTTTAAATAGCAACCAACTGGTAATGGGTGTGTTGTGAAATCAGTCAATCTTTAGGTTAGAAAAGATGCTGAGAATGAAGACCAATTTGGATGGAAGCTGCAAACTACTAAACTATATGATTCATTTACATAGACAATATATAGTCTCTTATTAGCATATAAATTAGATGAGATTCCTTTCAACTAAATTGTGGAAATATACCTTTCCAGTAATGAAGGCCCCCAACTGGGGATGCTTGGGAAAAGGAATTAATGCTATAGTAAACTTTACTATGAAATGTGAATATACCTAATCTCTACCTCAACAGACTCTTAAATAGTCCAGGGGTTAGTTTAGGACCATACAGGAAGACAAGCACAAGTTCAAAAAATAGCTAGAATACTATTCTACAAAATTATTTAAATCCTAGGGATTTTTGTTTTTTACCTCAACTTAGTAGACATAATAGTTTCTACTCTGGGGACCGGCTGTGCATTATTTCTGTGCCATTATTTCTGAAGGCTTCAACTTGTGAAACACATGTAGAGGAAAAACAGAGGGTATTAAAAGAAGTAAGACCTGCGCACAGCCTAAATAAATAAATCTACTATTTAAGATGGAAAACTCCAAAAAATAAGTTGTAGTTCCAGTAGCTTAAAATAAAGTTGAGTTGTATTATGGGAGGGGGAAGGATCTGACTGAAAAACCAAATTCATTTTTTACTATGGGTTTGGCACTATCTTTAGGACAACTTTCACAAAAGTGAGTTCTGCAATACACCATTTCTGTGATATATTTCACAAAAATAGCATTCCAGAATAAAATAAATATTAAAGAAGAAAAAACTTCTTAATCTTGCTACAATATGTCTAAAATACTATCATTTAACATGTAATTATTATGTAAGTTATTGGCATATTTTAAATTTTTTTGTATTAACTCTTCAAAACCCAGTATGTACTTTAAATATGTGTAAAAACATGTATGGGAGTAAATGTATTTTTGCATGTGTTTGGTAATATTGCAATTCATATTACTTAAAAAAGTAATTCTTTAAACAAATGAATTAATGTAAGCATTTGGAATGATGAAAAGAAAACTTTGAATTAATATGATTTGAGAAGCTGATAGAAGGCAGTAATTAAGTGGTTAATTTTCTGGATGTGAAAGGAAAAAAGAAAAAGTACACATTGGTGATTACATAATAGACAGGGGGATGTTAAGAAGAACAAAGGAATAGAGAAGTCAAAGAACTGATATGCATGACTCATGGATATGAACTAAGTGGGGCATTGCTGAAGGAAATGGGGTACTGGGTGGAGGGGAGCAAAGGGGGAAAAATTGGGACAATTGTAATAGCAAAATAAATAAAATATATTAATTAAAAAAAAAGATAAAAGAAAAAAACTGTATAGGCCAATATTCCTGAGGGGCATAGATGCTAAAATCCTCAACAAAATATTAGCAAACTCGATACCTAGACACATTAAAAAGATCACACATCATAATCAAAGCGGGATTTATTCCAACCATTTATGCATGGTTGGCACAGTATCTACAAATCAATAAATATGATACATAATTAAAATGAAAGATAAAAACAGCATGATCATATCAATAGACATAAAAAAGCATTCAATGGAATCCAGCACCCATTTATAATAAAAACTCTTAGGAAAGTGGAAATAGAGAGAATATACCTCAACATAATAAGGACCATATATGACAAACCCACAGCCAAATTATACTCAAGGCCAAAAACTATAAACATTTTTCTTAAGATCTGGAGAAAGGCAGGGATGTCTGCTTTCACCATCCTTAGTCAAAAATGTACTGCAAGTTCTAGCCACAACTATCAGCCAAAAAAGTAAAAAGAAACATTCACATTGAAAAGGAAAAAGTAAAACTGTCATTTTCAGATGACATGATACTGTATATAGAGAACCTTAAGATTCCATCCAAAAATGACTAGAACTGATAAATGAATTCAATAATGTAGCAGGATACAAAATAAATATCTAGAAATCAATTATATTTTTACTTACCAATAATGAACTATGAGAAAGGGAAACTAAGAAAACAATCCATTAATAAAATCATCAAAAAAATACCTTGTATTAACTTAACCGATGAGGTAAAAGACCAATGCTTAGAAAATTATAACACACTGAAGAAAGATATTAAAGAAGATACCAATACATGGAAGCATATACTGTTTCCATGAATAGGATTAACACATTGTTGACCATCAAGGAAGAACTTGTGTTTTCAAGCCTAAACACTGTTGATTGATAAGCAGTTTATTCATGCTTGCACTTGCATTAGCTTTTGTTACAAAATTGCTGGTCAACAATGTGTTAATGAACAGATGAATGTTGTTTGCTACATGAGTTAACTGGTATTTACACTTGCATTAGTTTTTGTGTAAAATTGCTGCTCCACATGTGCTAACATCATTAAAATGTCCATACTACCCAAAGCAATCTGTAAATTCAGCAGAATTCCTATTAAAACACCAATGGCATATTTTACAGAATTAGAACACATGATTCAAAAATGTATATGGAATCATGAAAGGCTCCAAATAGCCTTAGCAATCTTGAGAAAAAAGAACAAAGTTGGATATCTCACCTGATATCAAACTATTCTACAAGGCCATAGTAATTAAGATGACATGGTACTGGCAAAAGAATAGACATATAGATCAATACAACAGAATAGAAACCCCCTAAATAAAACCATGCCATTTTGGTAAATTGATATTTGACAAAAGAGGCAAGAACATACAATGTGGTAAAGACAGTCTCCTCAATAAATGGTGTTGGGAAAATTGGACAGATACATGCAAAAAATAAATAAACCAATAAAAGTAGGCCACCTACTTACACTATTCATGAGAATAAACTCAAAGTGGATTAAAGACTTACATGTTAGATTCAAAACCATAAAAAACCTTAGTAGAAAGCACAGACCATAAAACTTCAAACATTTCTCGTAGCAATATTTTTTCTGATGTACCTCCTTAGGCAAGGGAGGAAAAAAGAAAAATAAACAAATGGGGCTATATCAAACTGAAAAGTTTTTGCACAGCAAAGGAAATCATCAACAAAATGGAAAGACAACCCACTGAATAGGAGAAAGTATGTACCAATACATCTGATAAGGAATTAATATCCTAAATTTATATGAAACTTATAAAAACCAAAACCAAGATAATCCAATTTAAAAAATGGGCAAAGGACCTGAATAGGCACTTCTCCAACGAGAACATACAGATGTCCAATAGACATATGAAAAGATGGCTATCATCAGTAAATCAATAAATAACAAGTGCTGACAAAGATGGGGAGAAAAGGAAACCCTTGCGTGCTGTCGGTGAGAATGGAGATTGGTGCAGCCACTGTGGAAAGCAGCATAGAGTTTCTTCAAAAAATTAAAGATGGAACTGCCTTGTGACCCAGTAATTCCACTTCTGGGAATACAGTATATCAAAAGAAATCTGATACATTAATTTTAAAGAACATATGCACACCTCTTTTATTGCAGTGTTATTTACAATAGCCAAAATTTGGAAGCAGCCCTAGTGCCCATTAGTAGATGAGTGGATTAAAAAAAGCTGTTATATTTATGCATTGGAATACTACTCAGTTGTAAAAAAGAAGGAAATTGTACTCTTTGCTATAGCATTGATGGCCCTGGAGAGTATTATGTTAGGTGAAATAAACCAAATCAGGGAAAAACAAATACCACATTGATACTGGACAGGCACTGGCTTGGAGCAGGTCCACCTCAGGTTGACCTGTAGTTTGTGGGCTTTTGAGTTGGTGTAGGAAAGATTTCAAATCATGAGTCCAGGTGATTTGAGAATATGTGTATTAAGGCTGGGACAATGAAGTAAAAGAAGGAATTAGTAACTAACAGGAGAGAGCCTAGGTGGTGCTCTGCTATGACTCCTTAGAAAAGTTTAAGGAATGGAATGAGCCAAGGTCAGGGGTTAGCTCGCTGGGAAGGAAGGGGTCACAGAGAAAGAGGTGAGCCCAGGTGTGGCTGCTTCTAGCTCATCTGGAGGTCAGAGAAAAAATGGACCCTGGAGACCTGATCGGCAGGGCTGGCAGGGTAAACCCAGGCACAGCTGCAGCTGCACACTCTTCCCCTGGCTGAAAATCTCCTGGGGACTCTTAGAGCGCGCAGGAGGAAATGAAAAGTTCATGCTCTGGACAGGGTATGGGCATTTCTCTAAAGCTGGCCTGAATTGCACTGAGCTTTTGTCTTGAGGGATTTCTATCTTTTTTTCTGCTGGTGAGAATCTTAGGGGAGGGTTTCAGCAGAATATTCATCAGCTTTCCAGGTGCATTTTCAATATGCTAATGCATCAGAATGAGTGCCGTAGCAGGGTTTTGAGAATATTCTTTGGCCTGTTATACGGTTTTACTTTTATCTTGGGTCTGTCTGGCTTGTAATGGGGTTTTTGTTTATTTGTTCCCCTGACTTCAAATGTCCTTGTGTTTAGCTGGCAGAAATGATATTAATTAGATCTCTGCTCTCTATCTCCCAGACCAGGGAGATTTAAACTGTGTATTCTCTGGTTAGGGAGGAGAGGTAAAAACTGTTCACTCTCAAGTGTCCTTGGTTAGGGAAGATAAAGTCTTGTGATTCACCAGCTGGCTGTAAGTTGCTCAAACTGTTTGGCCTTGTTCAATTTTCTTATCTTAGTCTCCTCATTCTGCTTGTCCAGGAATTTTCCTAGCATTTTATTATCCTGTCAGGACATGATTTCACTTGTCTGTGCAATCTAATGAACAAAATAAAGTCACAAACAAAATAGAAGAATCATAGATACAGAGAACAGACTGAGGGTTGCCAGAGGTGAGGGTCATCCAGGGCCAGGTGAAAAAGGGGAAGGGATTAAGGAAAAAACCCTTGTGTACATAGACAAAAGTATGGTGACCGCTGAAGGGTAAGGAGGGTAGGGGGAAGAAGAGAGTAAAAGGAGAATAAATGATAATGGAAGGACACTTGACTTGAGGTGATGAACACACAATTCCATCTGCAGATGATGTGATACAAACTTGTGCAACTGAAACCTTAAGAAGACCCTCCGGTGTGGGGGTGGGTCCTCAGTTTTAGTGGGCTCATTTGCCTGCCTCCAGGAATGACTCTTAATAACAGAATTTGGTGAAAAGGAAAGGTATTTTGTTTATTTGAAGGTTATACAGATTTATATTAAAGATACAATTATGCCGTTAAATCCCACTCCCTTTAAAAAACACCCAAAATATGCCCTGGCCAATGTGGCTCAGTGGACTGAGCAATGGTCTGTGAACCCAAGGGTTGCTGATTCGATTCCCAGCCAGGACTTATAATCAGGATGCAAACCAGGTCTCCAGCTGGGTCCCCAGCTGGAGGCAGGTGAAAGGCAACCATACATTGATGTTTCTCTTCCTTTCTTCCTACCTCCCTGCCCTTCTCTCTAAAAATAATGAATTAAAAAATATTTTTTAAAAAACCCAACACCCAAAATACACAGTTCTGCCTGATTAGGCTAGCTTTAAAACAGACAAGCAAAAACAACTGTTTTTAGAAACAGAACAGTTCACAACTTAGCATTCCAGTTATAAATTCAAAATTCCCAGCAGCTGCTATACTCAATTAAGGGAGTATCTTATGCACACTCCCCAACTCCTATACCACAGGTAATTCCCTATCTCTGTGCAAACGGCATGTTTTCCTTCCCCACTTTGCTCCCCCTTCTCAAACCAGGTGAGTTCTCAGGCCTCATATCTGTCTTCTGGTCCATCCAGGGGAGGGGGGAGATTGATGCCCCTCCCCCCCATTTTAAATCCCCTTCCTTGTAATGTGTAAACAGTTCTGACCACTGACAGAATTTTCTATAGTACTGTCAGCCTTTTCATTTCTATCCTATGGGTAAGGCCCCTCCTATTTTGTGGCGTGAAAAGGACAAATGCTATTCCACTGAGCCTCGGCCCACTCCCATCCTGCGGGGTGGGAGATTTTGGCTTTCTCCTACTTTGTAATAAAATCTGTATAATTTTATTAACCAATATTACCCCAGTAAATTCAATAAAAGAGTCAAACAAAGGTGAGTACCTTAGTGAATTAGATAATCCTCATTTGGATCTAATATACTGCACCCACCGTAAAAATGAAAAGAATAATTCCATTCACTTTGGCCTGTTTTCAAATGTGAGTATTTTTAATAAGTAGATATAATATGCAGAACATGTAATTTGGGTTTAGGATACCTTGTTTCTAAATTTGGCTTGTTACATTTAGATCAGGCACTGAATATCTCTGATATTTTGTTGTCCACATCTAAAAATTTGTTCTACCAAGTTGGAATACATCATGTTTCATAATAAAAAACTTCTCTTCTAAACCATGATCTGCATAGATTTATTTATTGTCATTACATAAAACAGCTTTACTACACCGCTTTACCAGCTTTACTCAGGCCTAAAACAGATACATTTTGGTAACCAGTATGTTCCAGATCCCACACTACACTGGAAATACAAAGTAATTATAACATGGGGTCGACATTAAGTAATGTGATGTCAATTACAAAGAAAATAAATGTGTAAATGAGCATAATGTTATAGAATTGTAAGTGCTATAAAGAAATAGATGTCAAATACTTTCAAATGGCATTGGAGCTTAAAACTGGATGTGATCAATATGGTCTCAATGTTTCAAGGTCAGTAGTCAGTGCTTCATAGGTATCGACCCTTGCTCTCAGAAAAATAGGTGTGTGGTAAGGCGGACAACCATTAGCTTTATTTGTTTTCCTTAATGGAGGATAAACTTGTGAGAGCAAGTTATCACGCGTTGCTTTTTTCAGCTCTACTTTCTCAAGATAAGGTGTTATGGCAGCAAGTAGGTGTTCATTTTTTGTTCCATAAATGGGTTATAACAAAAAGTCTAACATAATCAACAGTACTCATTTTATAGCTTAATGCTCAATAATATTTATTTGTTCAAATTTAAAGTGAAATACTTTACTACATTACAATAGTGGATATATTTATTTTAAAGTATGGTAAAAACTTATAATTAAAAAACATTAAGGAATTAAGTATAGCTTGATTTATAGTTTATATTCAAAGGTACATTTATTATGCTTTTAACACTATATTTTAAGAACAATATTGAGAATGGCAGATTTATTTCATTTACTTGTACGAGAAAGGAATCAAATATAGTTCTCATTTTCCATCACCAGATAATAAATAGCTCTTAAATGCTTGTCAACAGCCATAAACGAGGCCTCTTAACCAGTAGAAACTACTTTCTAAAAATTGTGAATTGCTAGCTGACTTCAATTTAATGTATTAGCTTGATTTGATGAAAATAAAAAACACTTGGAAATGATTTTTCCAGCTGGGAACATCTTTCAATACAGTTCTTAGCCCTTCCCTCTGAGAACTCGCTTTATTCCTATGTCCTTAAATACTTCCGTTCCCTCTATGAGCATGCCAGTGGTAGCCCCAAGTTCCTTCTCATATCAGTTTTGATGTTCCTATACAATTTTATGCTTCATTTTTTTTCAGTGAGCACAGGGAGTAATTTTAAGTACTTTTAAAAATTATATTCTTCCACTTCAAATTGGTAAAATATAGTGTATATAACAAGAGGCATTCTACTTAAACTAGCATATTATTTTATTTGATGTTCTAGCCTTTAGTTTTAAGTGCTTTATTTCACCATATTTGAAAAAATGATGTTAACTTTGACATTTTGGCTCATGTCTTCTAATTTTGACCATTTCTTCACTTATTTGAGTAAATATGGTTTCATATGATTATTTCTCTTATAAATTGTTTGAGATCATTTTTACAGCTTCTAAGTTCATTATTGCATATAACTTTCTAAAATTCTAATAAAATACAAAAATAATGTGAGTTGGTATAATTTATTTTTTTATTTTTTTATTTTTTTAAAGATTTTATTAGTTTTAGAGAGAGGGGGAGGAAGAGAGACAGAGAGGGAGAGAGACTTCAATGTGTGGTTGCTTTTCACCTGCCTTGGCTACAGACCTGGCTGGAGACCTGGCTTTCAACCTGGTTATGTGCCCTGGCTGGGGAATTGAACCAGTGACCGTTGAGTTCACAGGCTGGCGCCTTAGCCACTGTGCCACCAGCCAGGGCAGTTAAATGTTATTTTTTTTAATTTAATTTATTTAATTGAGAGAGACAAAGGAGGAGAGAAGAGAGACAGAGACACAGAGAGAGAGAGAGAAAGAGAGAGAGAGAGAGAGAGAGAGAGAGAGAGATTGATTTGTTGTTTCACTTAGTTATGCATTTATTGGTTAATTCTTATATGTATCCTGACTGGAGATTGGACTTAAAACCTTGGTATATCTGTACAACACTCTAACCAACTGAACTACCTGACCAGAGATGGTATAATAATTTTTAAAGCTTTAAATACTGTGTTTTTAGGAAATGGACATTTTTCAATGGTTGTTTCTATAGTCTTACTTTTAGAGATAATTAAATATTCTTAGACAAGAATTATTTTGGTATTAATCTGCTTTTTGGTATTGTTGTATTTATGTCACTAAGACAAGTTATTTTTATTCTTTGAAAGTATTTTGTGTTGTATTATCATATTCAAAAGCACTTTAAGGAAGTATCAAACTTCACTTTGTGCTTTTTGTACTCAATATAAATATATGTGCTCACAACCACCAGTCATAAGTCAGTATGCAATCTTTAAATTTTTTTCCCTATGAAATGTTAATAATGGATTTGCCAAAAAGAAGCTATAGGGATTTTTTCAATGATGAATAAATAAAGACAATATATATGAAAATAATTAAGATGTTATATAGATCAAATGTCTTTGGCTTGTTCAACAACAAAAAAAAGAGAATTTACATATAGATTTCATTTATGAGTACAATATCTCACTAATGCCAAGTAAATTGCTTTGGAAACATTAAAGTTGCAATATTGCACTATGGCTCTATGTTTTACAGCCATCACTTCCCTATTTGACATTTTGAATTTGTAGCTTAATAAATTTTGGTAATTGTCACCCATTGGAGGCATCTTCCAAAGGGGGATTTATAAATTAGGGAACAATATTACCCTATGGAGAAATTGGGGTAAGTGGATAGTTGGATGATGAATGAAAACTAGGTGAACTCCTACTTCATACACAGGGATGTTTATATAAATCTTTTTAATTCACTGATGGTTTTGTTTGAGGTTTCATTTTTCTCTCTTTTCAATTCATATTTATAATTTACAAAATTAAGACACTCATACATTGTATCTAGTTCTTCTAAACTTAAAATTCTACCAGTGATAGAATAAGAATTTTAATATGGGTACTTTGAAATTTATAATTCATTCCCCTTTGTTCTTTCTGTTGTTCTGCCTTATGTATACCTAATTTGGCCAACTATCTCAAACCATATTTCTTGTATCTAAATATCACCCTTAAGTAGTTCTTTTACTCTCAGGATTGATTGTGTAATAATGGTGAGAGTGCTTTCTCTTTCAGAAACATTTTCATTTACATATAAATCCTTACACTAATGTGATAAACTGGTAAATGAAGGACAGCTTAATTTGATTTGGAGCTTTATTATGCTTCTGCTTTTTATAACTAAGTTTCTTATTCCAGGACCAACCCATTCCATTTACACAGACACTAAAATTTTTATACTATTCCCCTGATAGAATAAGCAATGTAGCTAAGTGATTTTGATAACAAGCTTTGTATGAGAAAATCATGCATTCAAATCTGAGCTCCACTAACTTTTGGCTGTGTGAATTCTCAGAACATTCATCTCCTTTGTTGCTTCATTTGTCAAATGAGCCCTCAAATAGTTGTTTGAGGATTTGTGACAAAGTATTCAAAAGTGATCCTGCTGAGTAGTGATTAAGAGCACCATGTACCCGGGAAAAATATATAAAGAAACAAAAGTGCCTACAAGGTACCAGGAATTATTCTAGTCTATGTAACAGATGCCAAAATAAGAGTCTTTTGATTAAGATGTACCTAACAGAAAACATAATTCCAGGGAATTAGAGTTTAAGAGTTGTTGTCACTCCACTCTCCCACCTTTCTCCCTCTTGCATTCTTTCTTTCCATTTTCATTTGATATTTTATAACCTCAAATAATCAGTCCTAAGTAAAATCATATTGAATCATAGTTGAAAAGCAAGGAAAGTAGGCTCATGGTAGTATAATTAATAGCCAAAAAAATGGACAAGTTATTCAACATATATATGAAATGCAATTTATATTATAACATTTATATATATATAAATATATATAAATATATATATATATATATTTGGACAATGATAATGGATTTTTATTGCTACCTTATTTATCTTAGGTGCTATAAGCATTATATTTTGTTTGCAATAGCACTATAGAATATTATGATGCCTGAACACATACTTTCTCCTCATTATTTTTATTTATTAATTACTTTTGCTTATGCATAGAGAATAATTATGATAAGATCATTTTTCAAGATGCCTGCAAAGTCAGGAATTGATCATACATAGTTGTAATATGAAGAAATGTTGCTTATGACAAACCTTGATATTAACAGAACCTAAATTATTATTTAGATGAAAAAGATTTCCAGTAATATCTATCATAATAAAAATTAAACTGTGGCTTCAATTATCAATTTTTCTAATTAGAGTGGCTTATTCATATGCCCCTTAATTTTATAATATTGACAAGTGTTTTAATATATTTAATATATTGAAAAATAACTTCACTATTTTCCAATCTTGTCTGTGTTTCAGGAGTATTAAAGTCCTTTCTACTCAGGACAGATAGAAAAGGGTAAGTGTACATATCTGGTGCTCATAGCTTCCTTGGGGTCTTATTTTCCATTTGCCACCAACTGTTGTAGTAGAGAATATAATATAAAAATTCATCTGAATAATTTACCAGTAGTTGTGCTATTTCAAACACAATGTATCCATTATAGGTATTTTGTTACAAAATTAGAGAGATTCTTATTTATTAAGCTGTAAATTTAATGAACAGGTAAAATGTAGGAAGATATTACATTCATTTATTTGGTCAGTGTAATTGAATGATGGAATATTGAGAATGTTTATCATTAGTTCATTTCTTGTAATGATATTAAAGGTGAGAATCTAAAATATTGATTTTTTGCTTTTGTACAGATAATTATAAATATTTTATACTTTAGGGTTTAAGCTATTTTTCATGTATAATTAAAAAGAAGGTAAAATTCCAATAAATATTTTTCATTAAAGCAATTTTACCAGTATCTCTTGATTACTCATTTAATTAAATGCTGGTGAGCTCTTAGATGAAATTTAGTCTCTTGATTCATTCATAAGAGATCATTAACAAGTGTTATAATAGTCAAATCAAAGACTTAGGTGGAATAAAATGATTCTTAAAAAAAAGTGTGCTATATAGCTATACTGGCATCAATATCTACATATACATCTATCAATCATTTATGTAAGGCAAAGATACCATAAAACGTATAGCAGATAAATGGTAACTGTGGAAATATATAGATTTGTGACGAGAATAATAGTAAAAAGTATAATAAAACTTGTTCAAAGATGTACAAATTCAATAGTAAGAAATAAGTAAATTAATTAACCTGATAGCCTTTTCAATATATCATACTGGAAACAATGAAACAAAAATTATATGTTGCTTCCAGAGATATTAATTAAAAGGTATTCTCATACATGTTTTTACATTAGTCAGACAATATCTATTACAAATAAATCCTTGCCTTTATATTCAGTTAATAATTGACAAAGGAGGAAAAACATACAATAAGCTTAAGATCATTTATTCAGTAAATGGTGTTGAGAAAATTGGACAGATATTGGTAAAAAAAAAAAAAATGAAACTAGATCACATTCTTACCCCACACACAAGAATAAATTCAAAATGGGTTAGACTTAAATGTTAGACTCAAAACCATAAAAATTCTAGAAGAAAACAAAAGCAGTAAAATCTCAGCTATTTGTAGTAGCATTATTTTTTCTGATATATCTCCTTAAGCAAGGGAAACAAAAAATAAACAAATTGGACTATATCAAACTAAAAAGGTTTTATATAGCAAAAGAAAACATAACAAAATGAAAAGAACCCACTGAAGGAGAGAATATATTCACTGATATATCTGATGATGGGTCCATATCCAAAATGTACAAGAACTTAAATAACTCATCACAGGAAAAAAAAATCCAATTTTTAAAAATATGCAAAGGACCTGAATAGACACTTCTCCAAAGGGGACATAAAGAAGGCCAGTAGACATATGAAAAGATGTTCAATGTCAGTAATCATCAGAGAGCTGCAAATTAAAATCACAATGTAATATCACCTCATACTTTTCAGAATGGCTATGATCAGTAAATCAACAAATAAAAGATGTTGGCAAGGATATAGAGAAAATGGAATCTCATGCACTATTGGTGGGAATACAAATGGGTGCAGCCACTGTGGAAAACAGTTTGGAGTTACCTGAAGACATTAACATGGAACTGCCTTATGACCCAACAATTACATTTTTGGGAATATAGCCAAAGAAATCTGAAACACTAATTCAAGAGAATATATGTACACCTATGTTTATTGCAGCATTATTTACAATAGCCAGGATTTGGAAGCAGTCCAAGTGTCCATGAATAGATGAGTGGGTAAAATAGCTTGGCCATGAAAAAAGAAAAAAAATTTACCCTTGTAACAACATGGATGGGCCTGAAAAACATCATGCTAAATGAAATAAGCCAGTGAGAGAAAGACAAATACCATATGATTTCACTTACATGTGGAAGCTAATGAACAAACTAAACTAATATAAATAGAGAGCAGGCTGACAGCTCTGGGTTGGGTTTGGGGGTGATGGAGGGAGCAAGGAGAGAGAGAGAAAGAGAGAGAGAGAGGGAGAGTGAAAGAAGGAACTCATGGACAGAGGAAAGTGTGGTGATTATGGGGGGTGAGAGAGGTGGAAAAGGGGTATAAGGGGATAAATTGTAATGGGAAAAATACAACAAAAAATAAATAACTATCAAATAAATTTTAAATCAAAATTTAAAATATAGACAATTTGTAAACTAGTCTATCCTAAGTCTGTGAATCTATTCATTGCAAATAAAGACACTGTGGTGTTTGAACATATATGTATTAAATATTGTGAAAAAATTAAAAACAAAACCCATTCTCATTAAACAGCTAGAGGTACTACTATGTTGCCACTGTACTATAATATATTATGAAGTCATTAAAATGTAGTAGAATACTATCAAGTGATTTTGAAGAATGTTATTGTGATCTTAAGTAAAAAATAATGTGAATTATCAATAGAAAACTGGGTAAAGAAGATGTATTATGTATATACATTGGACTGTTATTCAGCCACAAAAAATAATGAAATCTTGTCATTTGCAACAACATGGATGGACCTAGAGGGTATTACGCTAAATAAAATGTCAGACAGTGAAAAAAAAAAAAAAATCACATCATTTCACTTATAAGTGAAACCTAGAAAACAAAATAAAAGAACAAACAAAACAGGAACTCATAGATACAGAGAAGAAATTAGTGATTTTCAGATGAGATGGAGGTTGGACAGTGGGTAAAAGAAGTGAAGAGATTAAGTACAATGCAGGATAAAAACACAATCACAATATAATAGAGGATACAGGGAATGATATTGTAATAACTAGGTATGGTGCCAGATGGGCAATAGATTTAGCAGGGTAATCACTTTTTAAGATTCTACAAAGTAAATATGTTACATCTAAATAAAACTAACATAATATTGTATGGCAACTGTAACTGAAAAGGATTTAAAGAAATAATGTTCATTAATAATGATTTATTTTGCTCCAAGGAAAACAACTCATAAAACCTTGCTTTTGAATATGATTATAAGAGTCCAGGAAGGAAAAAAAGTTGAGGAGTACATGCTAGCTTGTAAAAAAGGATTGCGTATTCGGGAAAGTGACTAATGTGAGTGGCATTTGGAGTAGAGAGAGAATAACTCAAGTAGTGAGGTGCATTTTATTTTTATATACATTAGAATATAAATTCTACCCTTTTGATACATTTTTTGTTCCTCAGATAGATTGCATTCTGAGAAATATGTTAAAATCTACATTGTAAAGTGTGTGGTGGGGGAAGCAAAGGAAAGGGAAAGGGATAGGTGGCAGAAAAAGGGAGAGATAATGTGTATAAGGTTATACAAAATGAATAAAAATAAAATAATAGTTGAACAGAAAGGATCCTACATTCCCTTATCTAATTTATAATATTACAAAGTTGCTCCCTAATTAACCATCTCCAGAAAGGTTAAGACATTTAAAGAATTATTAGTCTTTATTTGGATGTGGGTGGTATAAACTGGGATTGATTTTACATTACCTCAACTATTTTATAGTACTTAGAAATATTATGCAAGAGAATAATAACATTGCTCTATTTGTGATGAGCTGACAAATGATAATCTATCTTAATTTCATTGTGGACTTAATATAATGACATTCACTTTTAGAACATACCAATGTGACCTGTGCTTCCATGTTTCAGAATTAAGAAAATATAAATAATATTTAGTAGGCTTAAAAACCTACTGTACACATACATCATACCATCTTTATAAAATCATGTATCAGAGAGCTCTTTGATTGTTTCCATATCTTGGCCACCATGTCTAATACTGCAATGAATATAGAAGTACATATATCTTTGCAAATAAATGCTTTCCAAAATTTTGGGTAGATTTCCAAAAGAGGAGTTTCTGGACCTTATGGTAGTTCTATTCTTAATATTTTGAGGAACCTCCATACAGCTTTGCATAGTACCAATTTACATTCTTGTCAGCAGTAAATGTTCTTTTTTTCCCACAGCTTTTCCAACACTTGTTGTATATACAATACAATACTACTCAGTCACAAGAAGAGATGCAATACTGTCATTTGCAACAATATGGATGAATCTTCAGAACATTATGCTAAATAAAATAAATCAGACCAAAAAAAGTCAAGAACCATATCTTTCACTTATATGAAGTATATAAAACTGAAAGCAGTGAACAAATTAAAGAAACAAAGCTTAGATAGAGAAAAATGTATGGGCGTTACGAGGGAGGAAAGAGGGTTGGGAGGCTAATACAGGGTAAAGGAAGTCAAATATATGGTGACAGAAGGAGATTTGACTTTGGGTGGTGAACACACAATGCAATATGAAGATAATGTATTATTGAATTGTGCACTTGAAACCTCTATAATCTTATTAACCAATGTCACACCAATATATTTAATAAAAAAAAGGAAAAGAAAAACCCTCTACATAACAATACAAAAAGCAATGGCTGGCATATTCTAGTAATAATCAAAACTAGACACACACTTCCCCTCTACAGGAAAAAGTAGATATAGGCTGACTTTTCCTAACAAAAAACAGTACAAAGTTATATCCTTTTATCAGATAAACTGTAACACACAGGGGGCATGTGATAGCATTGTTTCTTTCAAACAGCCTCCTTTGGATGGAGTATGAAACAGTGGCAGAGGGAACATTTGCTGAAGTGGAATGGTTGTCTCTTCAAAGATTCAGTTTTCATGGCAAACTCTTTCACCTCTCCAGATGCTGATGTCAACTGTTGAGGCTATTGGAGAACAAAAGCTTTCGCAAATCTAAATAAAAGAGGCTTCAAGAAATTTTTTTTTTTTTACATAAAAGAACATAATTCTCACAGAAATATAAAGATCAAATATTTATAAACTTTAAATTATTTGTTAGCTATATGCAAATTTTTTCCTTTTTTTATATCTCTCAGTGAGACCAGAATTCCCTATTAAGAATATAAATAATACATGTTTTTGAATGTTAAATACTTTTTCAAAGTTTCTTTACATTTATAGTCTTAGAATAGAGCTTTGAGCTCATAATATAAACTTTTACTCCTAATTGTGCCTTTTTAAATTTTCAGTAATTTGTTATTTTAATGTATTTAAAATACATCCACATTAAAATGATTTCTGCTCTGTGGGGTTATGCATTTATAGTGAGCTTTCCATTGTTCACAGTACCCAAAAACAGCATGATAATGTACATGATGTGCAGAGTGGCGTTTAAAATTGTTCAAAAATCTTGGAGCTAAATCCAATAATTTAGTCAACAAAACTACCCTACATTGAAGACATCACATTAAGAATTGAGTATTAGTATAAGCTTCTTCACTCTATATTTCATCTCTCAATGGTATTCTATCTTAAAAATATTTATTAAGATGTTTCATGTATGTATCAGTATGGTGTGTCAAGGTATCTGCATTGTATATGTAGCAAATAAATGTTTCCCTGCTATAATGAAAAAAATAATATAATCAAAAGTAGTCATATAATCAGCATCATATTGTAGATGCTACATGTTTATTGATTTATAACACCCTAAATCTTTCTCTCTCCCTGGAGAAAACCTTCATAAAAGGTCAGATACTCTCCTGAACAGATAAATGGTATATTTACAAACAGATACCTACTACAAGGTAGTAAGATACCAAATGGAGCACAGCAAAAACAAATGAAACAATTTGACTGGCTGAAAATTAGTTCAAGCTACACTAATTTCAAGGCAATTATAGCAGCTAGAACATATCAGACTACTCAAACATGAACTATATTTCTGTTAGTGCAAATCTATATCGGTTACATGATTAAAGTAATCTCCAATACTATAATGCAATTCCCATTAGCTCACATAACATGTAGTGCTAATTGGCAAGGAAAAACTATGAAATTGTAAGAAATTGTTCTCTAAATTTAACCAGATTAATTCTTGTCGCAGGAATCCAGTTGAACTTTCTAAACACATTAATTTTATTGGAAAATCAAAGAGAATGAAGGAAAATAATCATTAGAGATAAAGAATTTCTTTGCTAAAAGTGTCTTTCCTTTCTGTATATCACAGTGTATAACTTGGTATGAGTGTAATTGTTGGGTTTGCATATATGTATTAAAAATATAGAGCACTGTTACTATCATTATAAAAATAAAAATTTTATTGATGCTGTCAAACCTCTACTTAGTTCATGGTCCAGTGACAATGTACTTGATTTTTCTTTTAAAAGTCAGCAGGCTAATACCTATGTTGTGTAATAATAGAATTTTTAGGCAAATGTTTCTATAAAATTGTAATTTATTAGTTACAGAATACATTATCTTTAATTCTTAGCATTTTCATGGATTCATCTAGGCCCTGAGAGATATAGTAAATATGCTTTAGGCTCTATCCTTTTAAGTTTTTATATTCTAAAGGAAAACCCACCAGAAAAAAAGTATGCTTTTTTTTATTATATTTATTTATTTATTGTATATTTTATTTATTTATTGACATATTTGTATATGTCATATTATACATATAATATATATTTGTATATATAATGCATATATAATATATATATAATATTATATATAAATATATATAAATAATATATATATAATATATATATAAATATAATGAAAAAATAACCATAGGGTGAACAGGAGCTAGAACTAATTTAGCTAAGAAGGTTGAGAAAGGCATGACCTTTTTTTCATTAGGGGTATTTGAAATGACACCTGAAAGATGGGAAGAAAATAACCACATAAAGATCTAAAGAAAAGCTTTCAAAGAAAAAGAAAAACAAATATATGGTGTGATATGGTAATAAACTTGGCATGTCCAAAGAACATTAAAGTGGATGCTATTATGCATCAATCAGTAAGGGAAACTATTCTACTATCCCAAGACAAAAGCATTCTGCAAAGTTGTTAGGGATTGTTGGCAATTTTGCTTGAGAATTTTGATTCTATTATCTATCTATCTATCATCTATCATCATCATCATCATATATCTGTCATCTATCATAGATGGAAGTTCTAATATAATAGCAGAGCTCAGGTGAAAGACAAAAGCTGGAGTCTTAGAGTGCACTGAGAAGTCTGCTAGAGGAAGAAGAAATCTAAAAAGGAAGCTGAGAAGGAGCTGTCAGAGTTAGGAGCATTGAAGCATTGGTAAGTGTTTAATAGCTCACTTAGAGGGGCAGGGGAGCTGATTTGTACTGTTTATCAATTCCTGTTGCATCAACACTCCTGTTATGGCTTATTTAAAAATAAAAGTGATGTCACTGAAGGTGGAGATGGAGAGAGACATGCAATAGGACAACATTCTAGAGCACATTCACCATGCATATTCAATAGACCTAAATAATCTCAAAAGCATAATGACAGGAAAATGTTGTAAACTACTTAGGACTCGTAAGTGTTGAGTAGTCATGTTTTTAAAAATTATTTGTTTATTGTAAGTTTATTTTTATAGTGACTATGTTTTAAAAATAAGTCACAAAAATATACCAAAATTTTAAAAATCAGCACTGATGAGCTAATTAAAGACAATAAGGACAGTCATGGGTAGGAAGCAGGTGAATTACATACAGATAGAGGTTTGATTCTCAAGGAACAGTCACTGAGATGAAGTTAGAAGTTCAAAAATTTTGGGGGGGGGGATAATATTTTTTAAATGAAAAGTGGAAGAAGCAGGAGTATTCAAGGAATCTTGTCAGACTATGATATTGAGCTATCAGATTCAGATCCAGCCCATTGGTGAGGAATAGAGCAAAGACTATCAGTTAGACAAGTCCCATATTAGTAAGAAATTATTACATTTTGTATTTTTGCTTTTCTCAGATGTTGTCCAGGGATCATTCAAGATGAGTGTGAGCTGAAGGAACTTTCAGCTGGGTGCTGTCAGCCACCTTCACTCCTTACAGCTACACAACAAGTCTGTTCCTGGTGGGATATCGAGTGGCACAATTGTGGCTACCACAGTTTTCATAAGGTAAGGAATGACACAGCAGGATTAGTTTTTCTGTCATCTAGGGAGAGTTTAAAAAATAGAAAATTTCCTATTGGAAGCAACAAAATGGAAGTCACTAGTAGCTTTCGTAAATGATTTTCAACCTGACCAGTGAAAAAATATTGAAGTGAGGAATGAAAACTTCAAGCATAGAGGTTTGGGTCAAATATTAAAAGGGACTGTATTCACACTGAGATTCATATATTGAAACTGAGAAATTGAGTGGTAGTAGAAAAATTAGAAGCATTGAATTGTTTTAAAACTTTTTTTTTTATTTACAAGCAACTTAATAGGGAAAAGAAAGTGTCTTTCAAGAGAAAGATTGTTTGTAAGCAAATTTAAAAAACAGATAAAGCAGTAAACAATCTTTAGTGTTTATTATATCCATGCTTTTGTTAGGTGGCAGCCTGGAATGAACAGCCAGAGGGAAAATAAAGCACAGCCGCTGTCCAGTATGATCTGATCTTCCACAGAGGGTAGAGGTTGGCAGTCAGTGGACTCAGTCAGTCCTTGCAGCAGACTAGCCTAAGAAAAGCTCTCCCATTGACCTGACAACAGCAAGCAGGCTCAACTACAAGAGGAGTGTATACTCAGCCCACAGAAGGGCACACCTTGAGTACCCAGCTTGCATGATTGGGGAGCCTGTGCCACTGAACCCTACAGGAGACCTTCCACATAAGGCCATGCTACCATGACACACAGTCACAGCACCTTACTTAATAATACACAGAAACAAATACAAGGAGGCCACTAAAATGAGGAGACAAAGCAACATGGCCCAAATGAAACAACAGATCAAAATTCCAGAAAAGGAACTAAACAAAATGGAGATAAGCAATCTATCAGATGCAGAGTTCAAAACACTGGTTATAATAATGCTCAAGGAACTTAGTGAGGATGTCAGCAACATAAAAAATATCCAGTGAGTATGAAGGAAAAACTAATTGAAATAAAAAACAACATACAGAGAACCAACAGTAAAGTGTATGAAGCAAAGAACCAAATCAATGATTTGGAACATAAGGAAGCAATAAATAACCACTCAGAACAAGAAGCAAAAGAATAATTTAAAAAAAAATAGTGTAAAGAACCTCTTCAAAAACTTCAGCATTCACATAAAAGGGATGCCAGAAAGAGAAGAGAAATAGCAAGAAATTGAAAGTTTATTTGAAAAAGTAATGAAAGAAAAATTCCCTAATTTGGTGAAGGAAACAAAGAGGGTCTCAAACAAGATGAATACAAAGAGGCCCACTCCAAGACACATCATAATTAAAATGCCAAAGGTTAAATACAGAGAGAGAATCTTAAAAGCGGAAAGGGAAAAATGATTAGTTACCTACAGGGGTGCCTCCATAAGACTGTCAGCTAATTTCTCAAAAGAAATGTTGCAGGATAGAAGGGATTGGCAAGAATTATACTCAAAGTCATGAAAAGCAGGGACCTATAGCCAAGATTGCTCTACCCAGAAAAGTTATCATTTAGATTGAATGACAAGTAAGAGTTTTCCAGGCAAGGAAAAACTAAAGGAATTCATCATCATAGAAGTATTATTTTATGAAATATTAAAGAAACATTTAAGAAAAACAATAAGATCAAAACTATGAACAACAAAATGGAAATAAATACATATCTATCAATAATTGAATCTAAAAAACAAACTAACAAGAAGTTTAAGCAACAGGAAGAACATAGATAGAATCATGGATACAGACAGCATTTTGATGGTTGTCAAATGGGAGGCAGGTTTGGAGAAATTAGTAAAATAAAGAGGGGATTAACAAATACAAAAAGGTAGTTATAGAATAGCCATGGGGATGTAAAGTACAGTATAGGAAATGGAGACAAAGAACTTAAATGCATGACCCACAGACTTGAACAGTGGTATAGGGATTACTTGAGGGAGTGGCGGGTGCTCAGTGTAAGAGGGAATAAGGGGAAAATTGGGACAACTGTAATAGCATAGTCAATAATTTTTAAAAAAAACTTAAAACAAGAGTCTAGGAACGAAAGGGAGACATGTCTCACCCACTGACTCAGCAGTCCTGACCCTGGTCTGATAACATTGCCAGGTGTTCTGAACATCCAAGCAAAGCTTCATAGTGCAGGAGGAGGGGAGCCCTTGACATTTTGTATGTATCACTTCCATGTATCACCAGATGAGAAAGAAAGACTTTATAACTGTATTATTAATCCCAAGGTTTGGAAAGGGAACATGGAGGGGGAACCCAGAAGTTGGCTAAAGTACATAACCTGCATGTAGCCTCAGCTCAAGTGTATGGAACTTACTAACAAATTTACTAGCACCTTTATTTCTTCTATGTGGAGCATTCAGACTAGCAAGGTGCCTGCCTGTCACTTTGTGCACAAGTGTATTTCATAAATAAACTTGCCATCTCAATCCACTATACATGTTTGGCTCCTGTCTGAATTGTTCTCATGTGAGCAAGACGAGAACAAAGCAGGGGGAGACGAATCTCCCTTGTAACACTTTAAAGATAACCAGGTGGCTTTTGTCCAAAAATTACAATAAACCTAAACTGGAAACATTTCTTTCTAGCATTCTGTCACTTTTGGGTAGCACACTTTTTTTACAGAGCTTGGGGATGGTATGGCCTTTGCATTGGACAATTGTTTCTATTTAATGGCCCATCAGTAGTGACAGATATTTTTTTGTGTGAATTTAAAGTTTTTATATTGAAAGTTTTAAAACATTACCTAGTACTAAACTAGTAAATAGCTGAGCAAATAGTAAAGCCTTATTCCTTCAGCTGATGTGTGCATAGCTCCCAGTGTTGACATATATAAAGGTCTTGGTGAATAAATACTGGTAAAATTAGATGGAAAACTATGGAAATAATTAAATCTCTAAAAATCTAAATCTTTTTTTTTTAATTCTTCATTATTTTTTCTTTCTTTTTTCTTTTTTTAAGATTTTATTTCATTATTTTCAGAAAGAGGGGAAGGGAGAGAGGCAGAGAGGGAGAGAAACATCAATGTATGGTTGCCTTCCACCTGCCTCCAGCCACAGACCTGACTGGAGACCTGGTTTGCAACCTGGTTATGTGCCCTGGCTGGGGAATCAAACCTGCAACCTTTGGGTTCGCAGGCCGGCACCTTATCCACTGTGCTACCAGCCAGGGCTAAAAATCTAAATCTTATTCCTTTGACATTGACTTTCATTTGCTCCTCAATCATGCCAGGTTTGCTCCTGCATTTGTTACTGCCTCTGCCTGGAACACCCACACCAGACTCCTGCTCATTCAAAGATTACACTTTTTATCTCCTCATTACATCTGAGTAGATCATCAAGTTCAACTATTTTCCTACATCCCAATCAATTTCTATATTTTTCCCCACAGAAGTTATCAGTTTCATAAATTATCTAGTACCTTAACTTTTATTCTTAATTTTCCTAATGAAAACAATGACCTATTCTTGTTCATTGCTCTATGAATGTTGTTCCCAGCAACTGGAACAAAAATTACAGGGCTGAATAAAAAGGTATTGAATTGGGACTTATTTAATATTTTTCTTTATCAAGTCATTTACGTTTGCTGAAGTTTAAAAGTCAGCTTTATAAACAGCCCATTTGTCTCATTTCCTGCCAAGAAAAGGATGTTAATTCAGCTTCTCTACTGGTTTATCCTCTGACACATATCATGTTATCTTCATTTTCCACCTACCAGTTAACTCTTCAAAATACTTAAACCAGGCTGAAATATCAAATACCACAACTTCTGGAAACTGCCAACAATAACCCCTAATTACCAAATTGAATGAAATATCCTGGTGCTCTTCTTACTTTATCTATCCTACCTAAAGTTAACACTGCCGGTCATGATTCTCTTGCGATTTTTCTCCATTGGATTCTAGGCTACTTCTCTTTTTTAAAGATTTTATTTATTATTTTTAGAGAGAGGGGAAGAGAGAGAGGCAGGGATGGAGAGAGACATCAATGTATGGTTGCCTTTCACCTGCCTCCAGCCACACACCTGGCCTGAGACTTGGCTTGCAACCTGTTTATGTTCTCCAGGCTGGGAATCGAACCAGTGACCTTTGGGTTAGCAGGCCAGCACCTTTTCACTGAGCCATCAGCCATGGCTCTAGGATATTTCTTGATCATATTTTCACTCTTACATTTACTCTTATTAAATTCAGGTCTCTGTTTTAGCCTGTCTTCCTCCTCTGCCCATTCTCAAATGTCATTATTTGTCCCATTCATGTTCATTTATTCTTATTTTTAGAATTCTTCTTTCTTATCCTGTTCCCCATACCTTCTGCATTATATTTTCTTAAATGACTTCAATAGTCACTAAACTGGTCTCCCTGAATCCATGTTTGCATTTATCTTCTATGAAGTTGTCAGGAGAATCTTAATAAAATAATAGTCATACTCTAGCTTGAAACTTTAAAATGGTTTTCTTAAGCAGATAATAAACTTTTTTTTTAAATTTTATTGTTGTTGTATTACATCCATCCCCTTTTTGCTCCCCTCTGTCCCCCCACCCACCCACCCATTCCCCCCAAAGTCAATCCCACCTGTTGTCCATGTCCATGGTTCCTTTATACTAGGTTCTTGTCTAAGCTGCTCCCCTTGCTTGCCTCTGCCTCCCCCCTCCCCCCAACCCCTTTCCCCCTGACCACTGAAGGCCTATTTACTGTATTCATATATTTGGTTCTGTTTTGCTTGTTGTTAGTTTTGTTCATTATTGTCCTGTAATGGGTGAGATCATATGATATTTGTTCTTCACTGACTGGCTTATTTCACTAAGCATAATACTCTCCAGTTCCATCCATGTTGTTGCAAAGGGTACAAGTTCCTTCTTTCTTTCTGCTATATAGAATTCCATTGTGTAAATGTCCCAAAGTTTTTTGATCCAATCATCCACTGATGGGCACTTAGGCTGTTTCCAGCACTTGGCTATTGTAAATAGTGCTGCTATGAACATAGGTGTATATAGGTTCTTATGAATTACTGATACTTCACCAAGGGCAAAGGAAATAAAAGAACGAATCAACAAATGGGACTATATCAAATTGAAAAGTTTCTGTTCAGCTAAAGAAAATATCAGCAAAATTCAAAGGGAACCAACTGTATGGGAAAACATAATTGCCAATGATACCTCAGACAAGGGTCTGATCTCCAAAATATATAAAGAACTAATGCAACTCAACACCAGGGAGATAGACAGCCCAATTAAAA
>PVIW01004392.1:108039-134013 GCA_004026585.1 Noctilio leporinus | reverse complement strand
TTCCCCCCGACCACTGAAGGCCTATTCATTGTATTCATATATTTGGTTCTGTTTTGCTTATTGTTAGTTTTGCTCATTATTGTCCCATAATGGGTGAGATCATATGATATTTGTCCTTCACTGACTGGCTTATTTCACTAAGCATAATACTCTCCAGTTCCATCCATGTTGTTGCAAAGGGTACAATTTCCTTCTTTCTTTCTGCTATATAGAATTCCATTGGGATACATTTTTAAGTGGCACGTTCTGAAACACTTTCTGGATATTTCCTTAATTTATTTTAGTTATTACATAACATAACTATTTTATGTCCTTACTTAATTTTAACTAGGTCTATCTGATTTCAGAAGATAACTCTCTAATATATATATCTGATTATGTTCTGCTCCCTTTCAAATTCTGGAGCATCCCATGCCAACAGAATAAAATCCAGATTTCTCTGTATCACAGAAAAAGCTCTTTATTCCCCTAATTGCTTTCAACCCCCACTGTGCTTCCACATCTAATATACTGTCACTGATCCGTACCAGGATATGCATAGTTTACAAATCTTAGCATATTCCCTCACACCTTCCTATACTTCCTCTTGACTTATATGTCCCTTTTCTTAGTACATGTGGCTAAATTAGAGTCATTATTCAAAACTCATATTAGTAATAATCTCTGTATCTCTTCCAATGTGTTTATTTATTATATAACGGTGCTATTCAATATAGTAGCCACTACCTACATGTAGTTATTTAAATTTAAATTAATTAAAATAAAATAACATCTGAAAATTTACTTTCTTAGTAGTGTCAGTCACATTTCAAGTGCTCAGTAATCACATATAACTAGTGGCTACCTCATTTTATGGATATAAAATATTTTCATCATCACTAACAGTGCTATAGAAAAGCACTACCTTCTTAATCATCAAATCATATTACAGAGTAGTTATTCTATTTCTTTGTTTCTCTATCTGGACATTCTTTAAAGCAAATGACCTAGATCATTGATCTGTAGGGCACAAGAAAGCAGTGTTTTTTTGTACTGAACATAACAGCACTAATAAACATGTTTAAAAGAAAAGCATAGTGAACTATGTACCTCAAGGAATAAGTGGAATTATTCGGACAGAAAACATCTAGCCCTAGCTGGTGGCACAGTAGATAGGGCATCAGCCTGTGAACCCAAGGGTTGCTGGTTTGATTCCCAGTTGGGGCACATAACCTGGTTGCAAGCCAGGTCTCCAGCCAGGTCTGTAGCTGGAGGCAGGTGAAAGGCAACCACACATTGATGTCTCTCTCCCTTTTGCCTCTCTCCCTTCCCTTCTCTCTACAAATAATAAATAAAATCTTAAAAAAGAAAGAAAGAAAGAAAGAAAGAAAGAAAACATCTATAGGGAAAAAGACTTTTCAGTCATGGGACTAAAATAGTCTCAGTTTAAATCCTAGTTAAAATCTGAAGGGAGAAGAGACACACTGTTCCATCACAGCTGCTACAAAGATCATGAGAGTCTTAAGAAGAGGATATTGTAGAAAATATCAATAAAGGATAATACTTCTGAGGTTTAAAGCATATTTTATACAGTCACAATTAATTATTGAAGTAAAAGTATGTTTATTTATATATTGTGAGAATAATAATATGAGAAATTGTTAGAAGAAGCTGAGAGCTTCTAATTAATATACCATCTGTGAGAAGAAACTGGCCATTACAGGCATATATAGTCCTGTGTTAGTGAGAGAACCTGAGTGGAAAAATAAAAGCTCTGGATTTTAGCCATAAAAGAACACCAATAATTACCAACAATCCCCACACAGATTATTGGTTTAGTTAGTATTATTGTTAAATTAGATTTGTACCTTAGAATTATTTATTGCATTTACATATATGCATACACCAATTACAGTAAGTATACCTAGTTCTTTTATAATTTGAATTCCACTGTGTTACTTAAAGTTCATAAATTATCTTTAGAAAGCTAGTATGCAAAGACCTTTGTAGTTCCACTTATGATTAAGATCCAGAAGGTTGCAAGAAAATTTTATCCCCACCCTAGAATTAAGAAAAAAACAGATAATCTCCCAAATCACAACTTTTGCTGAGACCGTCAGAGAGCTGAGGTTGCAAGTCAACCAATTAAACCAAATTGTAGCCAAATCTTCCAAGAAGAAACATGACATATAAACTGTTTTATCATTTGCAGAGTACAGAAAGAGGTGGTCAGTTTTCAAGTTGGTAACAGAAACTCAACTAAAATGTTAATAATTTCTTAAAGCTTACTGAGAACTAGCAAACGGGTTTAGAATAGCTGGAAGCCAAAGACACAAGGATTTTCACACTAACTCAAAACTCTTTTCTAAAGGTTTCCACTGGGTCCTCATAAGAAAGAACTCGAGGCAAGGAGGAAACCAGTGAGAGTTCCCTCAAAGATATAGGTTTGCAGGAAGTGGTCAGCTGATACCGGGGTGCAGGTCCAAAAGGATGCATCTTCCCAGCGTTTCCTCAGTGCACAGTGAATGCTTTGAGCTGGGATAGCAGGAGCAACCACACTGGTCATCAGGAATCAGGAATCAGGAATCAGGAATCAGGAATCAACATTCCATTGCTTCTGAGAAGGGAAAATTAGCAAAACACATACCTGGCTCTGGGGAAGGTATAAGAAGTACATGCCTTCTTAGGGCATAGGCAAAAATCTATTGCTTCTGGAAAGGGGTCCAAAGCAAAGAATCTCTACTCCCAGGAAAGAGGTTGGAAACCGGTTTCAATCTAGGATGCTTTATTGATACCAAGCAGAGTTCTGCTTCCATTGAAGAAAGGGCAACAAACCCCACCTAACATCAATCACTGATAAAAGAAAGGCACAGAGTTTGACCACCATGAAAAGAAAAACACATGAACCCCAAGAAAATCCAACCCAAAGAGCATAGTGGTGAGATCCCTGGATTCCCTTTTTGCTATATTTATTCCAGACAGGGTCCTGGAGAAGTTGGCAACCTGGATATGCTAACAGATGAAGACAAAAAAATAGAACCAAGAAAGAGCTGATTTCTCAAGTCAAATTATCAGGAAAGGGACAACCTAGTAAGACAAAAAACTTTTAGACAGTAACTGCTATACTCTACCCCAAAATCATAGACAAATAAAAGGCTAAACTCTTGGCAGTAATGGTCACATGAGAACTAGGGTGTCCATTATTACCAAGCTGTAATGAGGTTCCCCACTGCTCTCCTCCTCCCCAAGGTATCCAGTAAGGCTGAGTGGAGAGCCAAGACTTTCATCCTTTGCCTAGCAGTAAAGAGCACTCACTATTCCCTCTATAATGTCAGTGGAGACCACATGGGTAGAATGCACTTTCGCATCCACCCAAAATAAGACCCTTTTGTCCCTACTCAGTAGGATGGTATCAAAGGGGTTCTGTTGGAGAATCAGGACTTCCACCAACACCTAGCAGTCACAAAATCCCCACCACATAGTATCAGTGGAGGCCATGCGGGAGTAATAATGAGACAGCCTTGCCTCAGTCAGCCAGTGTCTACTCGCAGAAACCTAGTGTGGAAACCTGGACTTCCACTTCTTCATTCCCTCACTGGAGCAATATCAGAGGGATACTAAAACACAAGATTTAAATAAGATCCAGCCCTGGCTGGTGGCACAGCAGTGGATAAGGTGCAGGCCTGTGAACCCAAAGGTCACTGTTTCAATTTTCAGCCAGGGCAACATAACCAGGTTGCAAGCCAGGTCTCCAGCCAGGTCCATAGCTGGGGGCAGGTGAAAGGCAACCATACATTGAAAAATAAATAAATAAATAAATAAATAAAATCTAGTTTCTCATAATATATACACAAAAGGTCCTGGTTTTAATTGAAAATCACTTTCATATGAAGAACAAATTGAATAAGAAAAGACAACCAACAGACACACCAAGATGACATGGATGTTAGAATTATCTGACAAAAAAATCTAAAGCAGCCTTTATAAAAATGCTTCAATAAGCAATTACAAACAAGCTCAAAACAATTAAAAATATATATTAAATTAACACCATAAGTAGAGTAGGAAACAAGCATGCAAAAAAAAATTCACTCATCTATATGCTTTAAGGGTCTAGTTAAGAACAAGCATAAATGACCCACTGACTGACTGTGAGAGCTGGTGGGCGGGGGGGGGGGGGGGGGGGGGGGGGGGGGGGGGGCAGGGGGAGGGCGCTGGTGGGGCAGGGGAAGCAATAGGGGAAAATTGGGACAGCTGTATTATAACAACAATAAGTAAAATAAAATCATTTTTCAAGGAAAAAAAATGCTTCAAATATAATTTAGATAAGTTGAAAGTAAAAGAATGTGAAGAGATATAAAGTGCAAACAATAAAATAAATAATATTGATTATATTAATATTAGATGAAGTTCACTTCAGAGAAAAGAAAACTATTGAGAGCATAGACTTACATTACGTTATGGTAAAAAGATTATAAGATCAATTTAACACATAAAATATACTTACTAAAGATAGTAAAATATACATTTTTTAAAGCACTCACAGTGCTTAAAAATGCAAGCAAGATTTTTGTAGGCATAGAGAAGACTAAACTAAATTTAAACTTCATATGGTAAGTCTTAGAAATTGGAATAGCTAAAAAATAATGAAGATGTCACTCTAATTTCAAAACATGCATCTACAGTAACCTTGACTGTGTTTTATCTGTAGAAGGACAGACTGTAGAAAAATGGAATGGAATAGAGAACCCCACAATTTCCCCACACAAGTGTAGCCACCAACTTTTCACAAAGTTTCTAAAGCAATTCAAGTGAGGAAGCATAGCATTTTCAATGAATGTGTCTGGACTTATTGGATATCAAAGAAAAAAAATGAACATCTACATTAAACCTCACACTATTCAAAACTATCTCAAAATGCATCATATATTTTTAAATGTAAACATTAAAAATTAGAACAAAAAAAAACAAAAAAATTCATGACTCAAGGCTTAGTAAAAAGTTCTTAGACATGACACCAAAAACATGATCCATAAAAGAAAAATAGAGATAAATTAAACTTTATCAAAATTAAACATAATTGCTCTGCAAAAGACCCTATTCAAAGACTGAAAAGACAAGCTTACAGGCTGGGAGAAAATACTTGCAATTTACCTATCTAAAAAAATAATTTGTATTTAGAGTATATTAAAAACTCAGAAACAAGGGGCAAAAGGCATGGACAGATATTTTATGAAAGCGGATATATAGGTGGCAAATAAGCACACATTTAAAAATGCTCAATATCACTGCAATAAGGGAAATGCAAATGAAGACCTCAATCAGATATTACATAACTCAGTAAGATCACTAGTGGGAAAAATGACAATACCAAATGCTGGTGACTGGATCTCTCATGCATTGCTGGTGGGAAAGTAAAATAGTGCAGCCACTCTAAACTAATTCATCAGTGGGATTTTTAAAGTTAATTAGGACAGAGGGGAGCAAAAAGGGAATGGATGTAATACAACAACAATAAAATTTTTAAAAAAATTATATGTTTACCGTGCAACATAATCATTTCACTTCTGAGTATTCCAGTGAACTTTTATTATATCTTATATCTACATTAAACATGAATATAATTTCTATACTTTACTTTTTTAAATCATTTTTTCCTTTTTTTTTTTAAGATTTTATTATTATTTTTAGAGAGAGAGGAAGGGAGAGAGGCAGAGAAGAAGAGAGCCATCCATGTATGGATGCCTTTCACCTGCCTCAGAGTTTATTTTTAATATACAAAAACTGTAAACAACTAATGTCCTTCAACAGGTAAATGGTTAAATTGTGAAACCGCCTATAAAATACCACCCAGTAATAAATGTATGCAATATCTTGGATTGAACTTAAGGGCATTGTGCTGAGTGAAAAAATTGTTCATTTACATAACATTTTCTAAATGATGGGAGTCGAGAGATGGAAAACAAGTTCATGATTGCTAGGCATTAGGGTGAGAAGCTGAGTGTCAGTATAAAATAGTGTGAGGGAGATTTTAGTGCTGATGGAACAGTTCTCTATCTTGATCATGTGGTAGTTACACAAATGTACACATGTGGTAAAATAACAAAGATTCGCACAGTATCAATGTCAGTTTCTTGCTTTTGATGCTGTGCTATAATTGCTCAAAATAAAACAATTGGGAGAAACTGAATGAAAAGTACATGGGAACTCTCTATACTACTATCTTTTCAACTTCCTGTGAATCTATAAATATCACAGAATTTTTTTTTTGTAAAAACAGTGAATCATTGAGCTGTTAGATATCTTCAAGAAGTTTAATACATATACAGAAATCTAATGCATTATATTTTTTGAAGGAGAAGAGAAGGGAGGGGAACAAAATTTCATTTAAAGTAATAATGGTGAAAATAATAAAGCTAAAAAATTCAGTGAAATCTAAGCACAACAAACATGATGAGAATTGCATCCAGGCATATAATCAACTAGCTCAAAAATAATGAGAAAAAAATGTAAGATTATTCATAGAAAAAAAAAGATTATTTACAGTGGGACAAAAAGGGTGATATAGAATTTTTGATGGAAACAACACAAGAAAACAATTGAGCAATATCTTTAAAGTATTGGAGAGAAAGGATGGCTATCCTAGAAATTTATGCCCAGGAGGAATATTTTAAAAACTATGGCAAAATAAATGTTAGGATGAAATGGGTAAAGATGGTCAAAGGAAGAAAAATAAATAAATGTTAAAGGAATTTTTTCTGGCAGAAGGAAAAATGGTAGTAGGTGGAAACTTGGATTATACTAGGGAATTGAGAATATCACAAATGGCAATTATATTGGTAAATGTATAAAGTTTATTTTGTATTATGCAAATCTTTCTAAATAACGGTAATAACAATATTACAAATAGGTATCTCACAGCTAGTTATGTTGTATGCATAGTAGACTTTCAAAACAATTTTGCTAAATGGAAAAGTGAATGGAAAATGAAACAAGGAAAAGTAAACTTGAAAATGAATAATGCTCAATCATATCTATTGCATTTTAAAGCAGTTATTCTTACACTTGAATCCTATATAATTTTATTAACCAATGCAAATAATTCAATTAAAAAGACAACATTTTGAGAAGCATTCAGTAGACTTTGGAATAAAGTTCAAATTCTCTACCATCATGAACAAGGCCCTACTTCCCTTTGCATCCTTAGCTCCTTCTACTGCCTATTTGCAAGTGCCTGCACAGAGCACCTTGGTTTTTTTTTTCTTTTCTTTTTACTTTATTTTATTGTTGTTGTAATACATTCATCCCATTTCCCCCAACTGCTCTTCCCTTCCCCACTCTCTCCATTCTCCCTCCCACAGTCAATCCCACATGTTGTCCATTTCCATGGGTCATCCATGCTAGTTCCTTGACTAGTGAAATAAGCCAGTCAGTGAAAGACATATACCGTATGATCTCACCCAATATAGGATACTAATAAACAAAAATAAAGAAACAAGCAAAACAGAACCAGAATCACGGAAATAAGCAACAAACTTTCAGTGTGCAGAGGAGAGTGGGAAGGGGAAAAAGGGGCCAAGAAGAGCATCTTGTTTTATCTCTGGCCTTTCTAATGCAGCAGCCCAGCCTTTGGTGTCCTCCCACTTTTCCTCAACTAACTTCAAGCATAAATTTGGCTTAATCATTTTCCAGAAACTTTTTTTTTCATGTAACTATCAGTGTGCTGGAGAAGAGAGAGTATATCTGACCTTTATACTTATCACAGTACTGGCCTAGACTAGGTGCACAGACTTTTGAAAATAGGATTGTGATTTAGAGTATATGCTCACAGAAGAGGGATGTCTTTGATATGAAAAATGACTTCAAGAAAATGACTAATCTATTAGAATTTTAAAAATTATTTTAGATATTATTGTCAAATAAAAAATCTGGGTCTACATGTTAAAATACCTTTTTGAATAGTTTTTAGTAAGCTTTAGGTTTAGCAGTTCCAGCTTCACCAACATTTATGTTCATGATCTTCCTAAATAAACTTGTCAATTTCAAATACTTCTTACATTTTACTTTGAGGTTAAAAGTTAGTAAATATTTTCAAAATTCTCTAAACATTGCTGACCTTAACCAGGCATTTAATGTTAGGCAGAACCTACTCTCTGTCTACCTTAAGTAATTTCTAGCCACATATTTATTCACAGGAGCCCAAGTGAATAAACTACTTACACCTTTATTTTTGGGTTTGATGCCGAAATAGCTGTTATTTAGTCAAGGTAAAATTCTCTTGATTCTTTACACATTTAGGAGAATTAGTTTTGCTTTGAGCATTTATGTTCAGTTTCCTATGATTCTCAGATCACATTATTGTTTAAAAGCTATAATATAATTATTTACACTCATTTCAAAGGAATTATATTTTTATGAATGTATAGTTTTGCTTTCACTTTATTTCTCATTTTAATTTTCTATAAACTTTGAAAGCAGAATAGGATATAGTTTTGTGATTATCATTACAGAAAAGTACTTATATTCTCCAAATTTCGTTATCAAATCCTAATTTCCATACTGTCAGTTTTAACTTAGGAAAATAATCAAATTAAAAAATCCCACAAATCTCTGAGTTACCTGGAGTTGATAGGTCTATAGCACCTGAGGAGAACTGCTAAAGTCAAAACATTTTTAGCAGAAATTCTGCTCTACTGCATTGTTCTCTCAAAAAGTATTTCCTAAACACATCTCAGAATTATAACCTTTTAATTAATTTGGTACTCACACAGAGGAGTCCTAAATGAAAGCGAGTCACTGTTTTTGCCATGGTACCCAGAAGGATGCCTTTATTTTGCCAGAAAATGTTCTGTCACTAATGTGAAGCCTGTTGACAAACTCTTGTTTATATGTTGTCAATGTGATGCTGAGCCAGTTGTCTCACTACAGGAATCCTGGCTTGGCCCCAGTGGCTGTTTAAATCTTTGCAGACAAATAGATACTTGTTGGGGAAAAAAATAAAGGTGAAAACCTCTTTTCACTTGTATTTGGTTCTTAACTGATGTTTTGTGAAGATATGAAAATAAGTGGTGATCAAACAATTTTGTAAGAACTGTTATTCTAAAAACTTAGACATGTAGTTGGCTTTTAATTCCTCTAGCTGTTAATTAAGAGGCTAATTATACAAGGTAATAGGTGCGTATCAGCTTGGAAGTATTACCTTTTTTCCTTGTCATTAAAAAACAGCAAAGTAGGGGCTGTAGGGGTCTTATTTATCCTCTAAGTCAGTGGTTGTCAACCAGGAGTGATTTTATCCCTGGGGAACTTGGCAATGTCTAAGGACACTTTCATTTGCACTTTTGGGAAAGGGGGATAGTATGTAATGAATAGAGGCCAGACCTGCTGCTAAACATCCTATAACACACAAGACTGTCCCTTTCATCAAAAAATGATCTGGCCCTAAATGTCAATAGTAATGAGGTTGAGAAATTATGACCTATATTAAATGGCTGAGGTGTGGAGGAAGTTGCATTAAAATGTTATAAAAGCTCAGTAATATTTAGGGGAAAATATATAATTTTTGTAGCTATAAATTAAAAAAGGGCACTAAAGGAATGGGAATGACATTCATATCAGCAAAAAAAAAAAAAGGAAGAATGAGAAAAACACAAAGAGTTCACAAGTAAAAATAGAAAGAGGGGAGAGTTAGGAAGGAAGAAGAAAAGAAAAATTAGTACAAGCCAAAATAAAAAATATGAGAATAGAAATAGTTTTTTTATATATGACTAATTGAAATACATGTAAAGGATTTGATTAAAATGACATAGTGAAAGATTGGGTATATATATATTTTACATATAAGAAATGCACAATTAAAATGGCATCCACAGCTTGAAAACATAGATAGCAAACACTGTCCCAAACAGTGCCATCGTAGCAAAATTAATAATGGGCTCTTCAGGTTTTAAAGGCAAAACCATTATTAAAGTAAGGAGACATTACAAATCACTAGAAGTAATAACTACCTAGATGATATAACAAACTGAATCTGGGCCCTGGCTGGTGGCACAAGTGGATAGGTGTCATCCTAGGAATCCAAAGGTCACTGGTTCGATTCCCAGCCTGGGCACATAACTGGGTTGCAAGCCAAGTCTCCAGCCAGATTTGTAGCTGGAGGCAGGTGAAAGGCAACCGCACATTGATGTCTCTCTCCCTCTCTCCCTTTTCCTCTCTCTAAAAATTAAAAAAAATTTTTTTAACTGAATCTGTATACAGTTAATCAAAAAATTTTGAAATATGTAACACAAATACTAATAAAATGATAGGGAAAATGGACAAATCCATAAGCATGACCAAAAAAAAGAATAAATTAATCAGATCACAAGTCAAAAGGAATATAGACTATTATTTATTTATTTATTTATAATGGTTTATTTTTATTGTATTTTTCCATTACCACCTATCCCCCTTATAGTTTCTTCCACACTGTCATCTGTGTCCATGGATTCTTTTTTTTTATTCACCCCTACCTCCCTGCCAAAAGCTGTTGCCTTGCTTTCTATGAGTATTTCTGTATTTTGCTTATTTGTTCTTCTCTTTCTTTTTCTATGCCCTTTAATGTTTGTTGTGATACTGGGTGGTGGTAACAAACTCCTTTAGCTTTGTATTGTCTGTGAAGTTGTTTCTCCTTCAGTTTTAATTGATAGTTTTGCTGGGTGAAGTAGCTTCGGTTGCTGGTCCTTGGTTTTTACCATTTGAATATTTCATGGCAATCCCTTCTGACCTGACATGTCTTTCTTGAGAAATCAGATGACACTCTTATGGCAGCCCCCTTTTGAATACCTGCTATTTCATTGCTGGTTTGAAGATTCTCATCATGTCTTTAACCTTTGGCGTTTTAATGTGATGTGTTGGTGCTGGCCTTTTTGGTTTCAACTTGTTTGGGACTCTGTGCTTTCTAGACTTCTGCGTCTTTTTCATTTACCATGTTAGGGAAGTATTCAGTCTTTATTTCTTCAAATAGGTACTCGATACCTTATTCCCGCTCTTTTTTCTCCTTTTGATATCCCTATGATGTGACTTTTTACACTTAATGTTTAAACCCTTAAACTATCCTCATTTAAAAAAAAATCTTTTCTTTTAGCTGCTCTAATTGAGTGTTTTTTCTACCTTGTCTTTCAAATTGTTGATCTATCCTTTGATTCATCTAACTTGCTGTTTATTTCTTCCAGTATAAAATTTATTTCAGATATTGCATTCTTTATGTCTGGCTGGTCCTCATTTAGGATTTCTGTGTTTTTTTTTTTCATGTTCTTGAATACCCTTATAAACATGACTTTGAACTCTATATAATTGTCAGTCAGCATGGCTTCATTTTAGCTGTTCTGGAGAATTCTGCTGTTCTTTCATTAGGGGCCTATTTTTGTTTTTGTTTCTGTTTTTATGTCTACCCATTTTGGCTGCCTCTTTGTTCTTGTATCTGTGTATTAGGTAGATCTGCAAAGACCCTTGGTGCAAGAATATGTCAGGTGTTGCCTGTGATGGAACCTGGTCAACCTGTTTGGAGCTATCAGTGCTGTACAGTTTGTAGCTGCCTTTGCTGCTCCTGGGTGTGTACAGAAAGAAACAAGCTGTGCACCAAGGTGAGCTTTTTCCAGCATAGAGCCTTGGGAGGGTCAGCTACAGTCTCAAAGCACCCAGAGATTCACCTATACCTGCAGTCTGCATATTGGGCTTACTCATTGAAAGAGCCTCCAGCTGTACTCCTCATCAGGGATGGGATGAGAGTAATTCCTGCAGGTGGGGCTACTGCTCACTCCCAAACTAATGCCCCATATAGGGGGTGCTCTGCCTGAGAAAGATGGCCTCTGCAGTATGGAGAATGACTCAGCACAGGGATCCTGGTGGCTCTTCCTTCAGCTCTCTCTCCAGAACAACCAGATATAGCCCCTCAACATGTGACGGTAGTCCACTTTGTGGACTACATTTCACGCCATCCCCTTCTGGCCTAAACTGTTTCTGTTGAGAAATCAGGACAGACTAATTGGTGCTCCCTCGTAGGTAACTACCTGTTTTTCTCTAGTGGCTTTTAGGATTTTCTCCTCGTCTTTAAGCCTTGTCATTTTAATTATGATGTGTGTTGGTGTATTCTTCCTTGGATCCAACTTGTTTGGGACTCTCTCAGGTTCCTGACTTACGTGACTTTTTCCTTCATTAGATTTGGGAAGTTTTCAATCATTATTTCTTCACATAAGTTCTTGTTCCTATTACCAATAGCAATTGTCTTCCTGTTGCCTGTTGCCAACCTCTTGGCAAAAGTTTGGTGATGAAGGAAATAATTTTTATTCAAAAGTGTCTCTATTTTGGAATAATAGTTTTCCACATGAATTAGTCACTTAGGCCCATCAATTAAAGCTAAACTCTTTAACTCTGAAGTTGCCACTTTAATACTTAAGCCTATCAATTAAGGCTACTTTTTTTTAACACCTGAATTCTTCTATCATTCTCCCCTGATAGGCTTAGTTTACAAACTGAAACAACCTAAAATATAGAAGTTGCACAATTTTAGAAGAATGGCAGCTTCTCCTCACAGCATGTTCTCCCTAGAACACCCAAAGAATAAAACGGCCACCCTCTGCTAGGCCAACTCAATCTTAGGCTGTGCCCTGTGTTCCTTTCCATCCAAAATACGGTCCATTTGGAAACACAAGCAGTTGCAGCATGATCATCCAAACATCTAGGAGGAAGAAGAACCTGAGAGCCAGAGCTAGAATCTTTTCACCCATAATTCCATGCTCTCTAGAAGCATTCAGCTTCTCAGCCAATCTAATCCTTGGTTGTTTACCTTTGCCTTAGGCAACCTCTCCTTAGCCCCTTCCTTCTTCTCCCCAGTGATCTGATCATATTTCCCTGTAACAATCCCTTGCTCCCTCTCTTCTTCTTCTGGTATCTGGTGAAAGCTATCCAGGATTATGAAGCTAAAGGATCCTTCCAAAAGATTCAGTCTGAAGAGATTTCCATTGAAACACATTATAATCAAACTCTCAAAAATCAAAGACAGAGACAGAATTCTGAGAGCAGCAAGAGGAAAAAATATAATTATCTAGGATGTGGTTTTCATCCCTGACTTGGGCACAAAATCAGAGACATGGAAGGCAATCAATTAATGTTTCTCTTACATTGATGTTTCTTTCTCTCGCCTTCTTTGCTTCTCTCAGATAGATGATAGATAGATATAGATAGATATAGATAGATAGCTAGAAAACTGATCAAATATCAAAAAACCTGAAAAAGCTATCAGATTTTTTAGTAGCACCTTGAAAGCCAGCAGAGAGTAGAATTATAAATTCAATTTTTAAAAGTGCCAACCAATAATACTTTACCTAGCAAAGCCGTACTTCACAAATGAAGGACAGATAAAGACTTTCCCAAGGGAATTTATCACCACAATTTCTGCCTTAAAAGAAATGCTAATAGAAGCTGAAATGAAAAGACATTACTTAGTACCATGAAACATGAAAATATACTGGTGAAGACAAATCTATAGTCAAATTCAAAATACTCCAATACTGTAATTTTAATGTAAAAATCACTGAACTCTAGCAAATAGGTTAAAATAAAAGTGTTCAGTATAACTAACTGTAATATTTTATTAATGAATAAACAATATATAATATGTAAATTATATACTAAAACTTGTAATGTGAGGAAGGCAAGTAAATGTATAAAACTTTTTTTATGCAAGTGAAGTTGTTACTAGCTTACAAAAGCCTCATGGTAATCACAAAGCAAAAATCTGTAACCGATACACAAATGATAAAGAGGAGAAAATCAAAGTATACCACTACAAAAAAATCATCAGTTGACAAAGACAGCAAAAAGACAGTTTTTAGTTTGATGTAGTCCAACCTGTTTATTTTGGTTTTGTTGCCTGTGTTTTTGGTGTCTTATCCAATAAAGTAATTGCCCAGACCAATGTCAAGGAGCTTTTAACCCTATGTTTTCTTCAAGGATATTATGGTTTCAGGATTTATATTTAAATCTTTAATGCAGTTAAGGTCATTTTTATCAGTGGTGTATGATAGAGGTCTAATCTTATTATTTTGCATATGTTTAAAAAGTTTTCCCAGCCCCATTTCTTGAAAAGACTGTCCTTTCCTCATTGTATATTATTAGCACCCTTATAAAGATTAACAGCATGTGTGTGAGCTCATTTTTTGTGCTCTTTATTCTATCCTATGAATCTATGTATCTGCTTTTATGGAAGAACCATGCTACTTTGATTACTATAGGTTTGCAATATGTTTTGCTACCAGAAAATGTGAGACGTCTTGTTTTATTATTCTTTTTTTTTCTTTAAGATTTTACTTATTATTTTTAGAGAGGGGAAAGGAGGGAGAAAGAAAGGGAGAGAGATATCAATGTATGATTTCTTTTCATGTGCCTCCACCTGGGGACCTGGCTGGAGACCTGGCTTGCAACCTGGGTATATGTCCTGAGTGGGAATTGAACAAGTAACCCTTGGTTCACAGGCCAGTGCTCAAACCACTGAGCCACACTGGCCAAGGCTATTATTCTTTATTAAAATTGCTTTGACTATTCAGGGTCTTTTGTTGTTCCATATGAATTGTAGGATTGTTTTTTCCTATTTCTATTAGAATTGCCACTGACATTTTCATAGGGATTATAGTGAGTGACATAATTATCAATGTACAGATCTTTCACTTCCTTGGTCAAATTTATTCTTTAGTATTTTATTGTTTTTGATGCAATTGTAAAGGGGATTGTTTTCATAATTTCTCTTTCAGAGAATTAATTATTATTGAAAATGCAAGTTATTTTTATATGTTGATATTGTATCCTGCAACTTTGCTGAATTTATCATTTATTTATCTTTTTTGGGGGTGGAAGTTTTAGCACAGTCTATATGTAAAACTACATTACCTGAAACTCAATAGCAAAATAATAATAATAATAACAATTCATCCAATTAAAAATGGGCAAAAGGCCTGGGTGAACATTTTCCCAAAGAACATATATAAATAGCCCATAGGTATATGACAACAGCTCAACATCAACAATCATCAGAGAAATGGGAATCAAAACCACAGCCAGGTATCACCTTACACCTATTAGGATATCCATTATCGAAAAGACAAGAGATTACAAAGTTTGGCAATTACATGGAGAAAAAAGAACCAAATGTACTATTCTTGGGAATGTAAATTCATGCAGCCATTATGGAAAACAGTTTGGAGGTTCCTCAAAAAATTAAAAATAGAACTACCATATGATCCAGCAATCCTGCTACTGAATATATATCTGAAGGAAATGAAATCGGTATTGCAAAGAGATATCCATACTCCCATGTTCACTGCAGCATTATTCACAATAGCCATGATATGGAAATAACCTACATGTCCTTCAATGGATAGATTTCTTAAATGTGGTATAAACATACAACACAGTCTTGTTACTTAGTCTTTGAAAAAAGAAAATCCTGCCATTGTAATAACACTGATGAACCTGGAAGGCATTATGATATGTGAAGTAGGCCAAATAGAGAAAGATAATTACTATATGGTATCACTTATGTGTGAAATCTAAAAAGATTTTTATTTAAAATTCAATTTTATAGGAACAGAGAATAAAATGCTGGTTGTCAGGGTTTGGGGAAAGGTAAAATAAGGAGATGCCAGTCAAAGGATACAAACTTTTAATTATGAGAAAAGTAAGTTTTGAGGATCTAATGCACATCGTGGTAGCTATAATTAGTAATATGGTACTGTATACTTAAAAGGTGCTGAGTAGATGATTTCATCACACACAAAATAGTTAACTATGTGAATTAACTATGTGTTGATTATCTTGATAATTATTCAACAATGTATATGTATATTAAATCATCATGTTGTACACTTTAAATATATACAATTATATTTGTCAATTATTTCTCACTAATGTTGGGGGGAAAGGTAGAATATCAATGTCTGGAGGAGGGTCCCCATGAAACTGACTCTGCATGTCCTGTCCAGCTGATACTAGCGAGTGTTTCTAAGTGTGCAAGAAGAAACACCTGGAAACAGGAACTAACTACTGTTTCTGGAAGCAACTGGCACTGACAGGAACCAGAATTGTGTCCTCTGCAAATTCAAATGAAATACAGCCCCTAGTACCTTAGAATGTGACCTTATTTGGAAATAGGATTAATACTGATTGATTAGTTAAGAGCAATCATAAAGGAGTAGGGTGGGCTCCAACCCAATATAACTTGAGTCCTAATAAATGGAATAAATTTGATCACAGAGACATGCCCGGAAGAACACCATGTGAAGATGAATGCGGAAACTGGAGTGATGCTTCTATCAAACAATGGATGCCAGAAATTTCCAACAAGCCACTAGAAGCTAGAAGGGAGGATATCTTGTATCCTCAGGGAACCAACCCTGCTGACACTTTACTTCCAGCCTCCAGAAACCAGACAATAAAAATGTGTTGCTTAAGCTAAAAACAAATAAGCAAAAAACTGAAAATGATCATCACCAATAACAGGATAAATGAAAATTGTGCACCTCTTGATATAGCATGACATTAGAACACATTATATAGGCTATTTCTGCTAAAAATGAATAACTTGAGTATATTCATGAGGAAGGATTAGACAATCCCAAGCAGAGGGACATTCTTCAAAGTAACTGGCCTGCAATATTCAAAGTGGCAAAGTCACCAAAAAGAGACTGAAGAACTGTACTAGAACTAAAGGTGGCTGAGACATGACAACTAATGCAAGAAATGATTCTGAACTAGATCCTTTTGCTGTGAGGCAATAGGTGAAACTTCAAAGGGGTCTAAGGAGTAGATAGCAGTAATTTCCTGATTGTATTGCAGCTATGTAAAAGAATGTACTTATTTATGAGAAATAAAAAATAGTTCTGATATTATGGGGCATCAGATTGACAAGTTACTCTCATATCTTTCAAGAAAAAAATGATTCTTGTCTACTGGTAATTTTTCTGTAAGTTTGAGATTATCTATAATCAAAATTATTTTAAAATATTTTAAATACCTACAAGTTGTGAGAAAATAAACTTTTGGGTTTACATAATTTAGATATGTTGATAGATGTGAATTATAGATTAGATGCTTTTAAAAGCTATTTGAAAGAGACAATTAAAGATTAAATTGTTTTTCAATTACTTTGGTGATTTAGGTGTTGTGAATATTTCATGAACTGATTGAGCCACAAAGGTTCAAATTAATTAGTTACAGGTTAAGTTACAATTTACAATATAAATTGTTATGCTACTTAAACATATATCTAAAATTATATGTGTAAGAGGTTATAAATATGCATATTATTAGATGCAAATAGTAGAACTTACATTTGCATGTAACTTGTATGTGATGACATTAAGAAGGAAATGAAGTTTAGTATTTACTTTATTCATATTACTGAACAGCCAAGATTAAATCTGTACAATCACATAATAGAAAGCCACCTATATATAGAAAGAGCTATTTATAAAGTTTTTCATGTTTTGGTCTTATATATTATTGACTTACAGAAACACAGCAATGTCAAATACATTGCTGTACATAATATTATAAATGTTGTAGTTATTCTGTCTTTTAATGTTGGTAGTTGGTTTTAATTTTAAAACATTTTACTATAAAAGCAAAATTTTATCTACTATTTTATATTATACTGAAGTTTTAGTGTACAACTCTGAGGTAACAATGAAATGGAAAATGCTTTTATTGGAAGTTATAATAAATACATCTGAGGAATATTTTAGAGCTAAATTTTGTTTATTCTGTGCTCACAATAGTTACTATATGGAGAGAAAATATAGGAAATTGTAACATAATGCCATATATTTGAAAAGCTGTTCAAAAGCTAGTGGTTTACAAGAGATTAATTCTTGGTCACTTTTCCTTTCAAATAAATGTGTCAGATGTCACATTATTAGACAGAAAAAGAGGTAACAGCACAGAGAGAGCTGTTATAAATACTGTTATTATTTATAGAGATAAATAATAATGAGGTTTTCAAAGAAATCTTTGGAAACCCTATAGTTCAAAGCTGTATTAAAAGCTAAGTGACTTTTATTAGAGGAGGCCAACAAATGACTACAGGCAAAACAGTGTTTTCACAATGATCAACTCAATAAAGCATCAGTGGCGGCAGTCAAACACTCAGTTGAACACTTTGTAGTGAAACCTCTATGGTACATAGACAAAGCCACACATTTTGTTTTATTTATCCTCCAGTTTACAAGGCAGCAATTGAATTGGTTCATGTCTGTATTTTTCCAGAGATTACTATTATAGGTTAAAATTACATACATATTTTAGCTCCTTCATTTATGAGAACTATCTAAATATCAAATTATACCATCAGCACCACAATGGTCATTACAATGTGTGGTGTGAAACACTACATATTTTTCATTCACAGCACTGTCAACATTTAATCATAAAACTTACAGACCAATCTAATAAACTCAGTATATTTGAAAGTAAAATATACTTCATATTTTGTTGCACATATTTATATGTTATCCTTTGCTTTAGATGCAAATATCATACTCATGAGAGGTGAAGAGTTTGTAAAAGATATCATCGAGTGCAAAATTTTCCACACTGGTAAGTTATTTTTACAAACTACTGCTAATTCATAGCTGTCAATTAGCAGATCAGTCAAGTTAATTTGAAATGGTATTAAAAATCTTTATCAGTTTTCTATAAAATATCTTCTTTTCTCACAAGTCAGGGGAAGTTCTTAGCTATTTGATTGGCCTCTTCTTGACCTTTTTGCATATACCTCTAATTTCTTTGCAATATCTCTAAAAAGGAATAGCATAGTATTCTAGGACTTGTATAAGATAAATATACCGAGTGTGGTTTGTGTAGGTTATTGAATCTAATTTTTTCATGTGCCTAGGCTAATGTCCCACCGCAGTGTCAAAAGGTTTTTTGAATTTCATTTGATTAGTTCATTATTAAATGCTTGGATTTTTAAGTGGTACAGGAATATATGATCATAACAAAGCTTTTATAAAATAATCTGTTGAACATTAGCTATAATTCTCTTCATAAGATATATGCAAATTTTCAAGTTTTATTGGTCTGTGGTCAGGTAAATTTCAATGGTTTTCAAGAATAAAATGATAGTTTAAGTCTATTCTTTTTTTCTAGTCAATTATAAAGGTATTTTGGTTCATATTGCTTAAGTGACTTATTTTCTTTTAATGTATGTCTTGTGATCTGATTTGCATAGCCAAACCACCCTACAAGGGAGTTCTCATTTTCTACTGACCAGAAAACCACATTTAAGAACTGCATACTTCACAAAATACCCATAAAAAGAATGTGACTTTTCAATAATAAGCCTTCTAACTTAGCTTTCCTTCTTCCATAAAGCAAAACCCACACAGCTTTTGATACATAATTCATATCACACCTTTTCAAAGAAGCCCAAGTTGTCCACCAAAACCCCCAGTGATCATCTCCTCTATATAACCTTCATTTTCATCTGTCTTTTACCTATATGGTCTATTCCCTGTGTCACTCTACAGTTACCAATGGAGCCTGCATGTTTAGTTCTGTTATGCCTGCTCAACCAAGTGTAAACTTTTATGAGTCAAAGGTCACGACTTATGACTTCTTTATATCTGCCATAATCCCAAATTCAGAACTTTGCATGAATTTTTAAATCCATAAAGAATCTTAGAAATAATTTCAACTACATTTGGAGATAAGAGATGTAGATCTGAAGGTTAAAGGAAAGACAAAATATGCTTGCTGATTGATGAGTACTATATTTACTCTTGAATGTTGGAAAGGATTTTTTTTCTTTTAAAAACATCTTCATTGCCCTGGCTGGGTGGCTCAGTGGATTGGCACTGGCCTGCCAACCCAAAGGTCGCTGATTCAATTCCCCAGTCAGGGCACATAACCAGGTTGCAAGTCAGGTCTCCAGCCAGGTCCTTAGCTGGAGGCAGGGGAAAGGCAACTATACATTGATATTTCTCTCCCCTTCTTCCTCCCTCCCTGCCCTTCTCTCTGAAAATAATGAATAAAATCATTATATATATATATATATATATATGTATATATATACATATATATATATATGTATGTGTGTGTGTGTGTGTGTGTGTGTGTGTATGTGTGTTCAAAGAGTATCCTTGTCACACTTAATGCATCAGAATCAGCTAGAGGGCTTATTAAAACACAGATTAAGGGGCCTAAAGACCAGTGTTTTTGATTCTGGTCTGTGGTGGGGCCTGCAAATTTTCATTCCCAATAAATTCCCAGTTGATGCTGATATTAATGGCCTGCCAACTATCTTTGGAATACATTACTGTAAAACAGATTCTTGCAGGTAACTATTAACTCAATTACAGTTTATATATTTTTTGAAAAATAGATATTTTAAAACTTGTATATTAGATTGCCATCTTCTTAAACACATATCAACAGTTTCTATTCACAACATATTTTTAATTGACTGCTAAGGATGCAATTTCTGTAATGATTCAATTAGCAAGTGAATCATGTTTAAAGCTCCTTTCACTCACTTCAATAAAAATTTAGATTTTGTGGAAGGGACCACACACTGCCCATAGGGCAATGACCTCTTATCCAAATTTAGCATTCTCATCCATAGCTGAGGCATGGCTAACTGTAGCAACTTGCTGGAAGGCAAATGGCAGTCTCTACTGAAAACTTAAAAACTGTATGTACCCTCTCACTTCATACTCTAGTTCCTAATGAGTTATCCCAAGATAAAAATAAAGCAAGGATTCAGAGATGGAGCTATTATATAACTTGATTTGAAGATAGTTAGCCAGGTGCATAAATTTGTCAAAACTCATCACATTATGCACTTAAAATAGGTACATTTGGTAAACTATACCTTAATGAAATCAATTGAGAATTCTCTTAAAATATCAGTAAGAAGTTACTTTTTTAAGTGGCAATCATGGCATTAACCCTTCTACACAATAAAACTGGGACCACGTTGAGTAAAAAACTGACTAAAAGTTGTTTGCTGCGGTGGGGCCTGAGAATTTGGAGTAAGTATTGTATCTGGAGAAGGACAGGGTTTAGAGTGTGTGTATACCCAGGAAATGAGAGGTAGCCTTGCAGCCCCTTCTGCAGTTTTAAGTGTCAGGGAGAGCATGGACATTTTAAGGAATCACCTATTGAAACTTTTCCAGAGAAGGTAGAGACCTTAATAAGGCTTACAGAAAGTCATAGTGGTCCAAAGACCTAAGTTTTCAGCTTGCGGTCAAGACTTCACTCGAAGGGTTTTAAAGCACTTTAAAGTTGAGACTTAGGTGATTTCATGGTCATACCTCCCTCAGAGAGAGTGAAGCAAATCCTAATGAAGTGGGCAGAGTAGCTTTCCTCACCAGCTTTCTGGGATCATAAATAGGTTCCTGTTTCTGCATCATCTCTTTGCTTTCTGATCAAGACTATCAACTCCCTGAAAATACTCATCATCTTGTCCCCTGAAGCCCTGATTTTCTCACAATTATTATTCAGTAATTATATTAATGGCACTGGAAATAATTCCTTACTGTTGAGTTTGTGTTTTGGAAACTTTTCATTTCAGTCTGGTGGAAAAAATATCAATGTAGTAAATTGAGAAGATAATAATAAGGATATTTGAAAGGTATTTCCAAGAGTAGTAGAAATTATTTTTAACAAAACTTTTAAAATAGCACCCATCTTATTCCTGACTAGTAAATCAGATTTTCTTAATTTTAAAATTAAAAATAAACAATAACAATACTTTCCTCCTTATATCTCAGAACTGTTGATAAATGTGGTTTATAAAACTTTTGCAAGTGAAGCTTAACCATAGGCTAGGTTCAAGATAAATACGGCAGAATACAAAATAGCCGGGATTGATTGTTGTGCATGGTGATACAACATTAAGGCTAGTTGCTTTTCCTTAGTTTAAATACATATAGTCTGAAAAGATGCTTTGAGGTCAAATCTTTCAAATAATGTTTTTTGTTGCTGTTGATCAAACTAAAATAAAATATTATTAACACAGGGGTGAAATTGACAAATGCCTGCATATATGAGAATCTGCTAGTGTTTTTAAATTTAGTCCAGAAGAACAAGGGACTTGAAACTTAAGAGTATAATGTTATTGCAGATACACTGAGAGGCACAGCAGAAAGAAGTTTATGGGGACAGAACACTTTATTGCCTCTACGTTTTTGAGCTTCCTTTTGACTCCTATACGAAACCTAAATGATGCTCTTCACTTGCCTTTTGTTGAAAACATTATTAACCTTAGTGCCCTTTAATTATTTTCTGTGGCATTGTTTTGTATGGTAAATGTGTTTCACCTTGTGTGAAGGCTAAGACTGTCTCTTATAGGATACAAGTCTATGAAGTAGGTACTGTCAGAGAGAGGAAGTGACTTCCCCAAGGTAATTCTGTTAACTGTTTCAGAGATATTTAAATTCAGGTCTGTTTGACTCCAGAATTCAAGCAACTATGACCATATATCAGAATTTTAGACATTTGTGTGTGCTTTTAAAATGTTCTTATTTAGTTTTGGCCATTGTTCCTCATATGTCTGTCCAGATCTTGGACAAAATTTTTTGAGTAACATTAGGTTTAATCAGTTCTTAAGTTTTCCTTCTAGAGAACTATTTCTCAGTAGAAAATAATTAAACGTGCTGTGTATCTTTTAGTTATTTGTCTTATCTCAAATATCACCCTTGTACAAGAGACTTTCCCTGACTATCCTACCTAATGTTGCCTTGTTATTCTGTAGTGATTGTTGAGTTTATTTTCTTCAAAATATTTTTCCCTCTCTAAACTTGTATTATTTACTTCTTTACATGCATCCTGGCTGTCTCTCCCTAATGGAATGTAAGTTGTCACAGAGCAAAACCCTCATCTACTTATTGTACTGTTACCGTAGTATTTATGTCCTGGCCATGGAAAAGGCTCACTACATTTTGATTGAATGATTAATCTCTAGGTTCTTATCATTGGGTTAACAATTAGCAGGGGATGACATCACTCTTAGATTTGGCTGAAGTTTTCCTGGGAAAAAAGCAATGTATTTTTCTTTCTAATCACTACTTTCCTACAGTTTTTAAAATGGATTTCAGTGTAACTAAGCTATAAATTATTGCCATTAATATGCTTTCTTTCCTCTAGAAATTACATATAAATTTGGGTAAAAGATTAAAATTATTCTCTTTTGATTACATATGAGTAGTTTATATTTTAAGGTCCTCCAAACTGTTTTCCTGTGTAGTCACAAGATATACATTTTGTGTCATTGTTAATTTCAGCCATTTGTAGACACTTACTATTAGAGAAAAGTAAATATTAACATGGAAATCAAAAATGATCTCTAAAGTTTTTCTTCATGATCTAATAGTGCTTAGTTAAACTTGACTTTTTCTCTTTTTTTCCAACTCAAGCATGCTTTTTTTATTTGTAAGTAAACACTTAATAGATTGTTTAATAAATGTGTTATAATCACACATTTAAAAGCTCACTCACTTTTAAGTGCCTTGTGATAAACTGAGAAAAAGATTGACACTAAATATCATGAACAGTTAACTGTTTCTTGGTGAATTAATTATGTTTTCTTCCATGTTTAGTGATAATACCCTTTTTGTGGGCTATAACTAGAAAGCAAGAATAAACCACATGGTAGATGAGATCATAACTGTGAAGGGAATTTCTCCAAATTGAAGCAATATTGAAATAGAAATAAATCCATGGGTGATTATTTTCATAGTGAATTAGTACTGATAGTTAATGTAAACCATACACACATATATTTGAATATATGTATATGTAATGCATGTATTTATTCTGACCTTGCTATAAAGCATTTAAAGTGATTTTTAATAATAATATCTGTTACTTATAATAATGCTTTTTCAAAGCAGGTGTTAATTAATTTATACATTTTACCATGAGGAAAGTGGGGCTTGGGGAGATTATATGAACTATTCAAGACTGAATAATTGATAAAAGTAGACTTGGGCCTTGAATTTTGGTTATCTGATTGATATTTCACTACCTAAAAATAATAGAAATTAAACAGAAAGAAAAGACAAAATCCCCAAATCAAAATTTAACTTGGTTTTTTATTTGTCAACTTTGTAAACTTTTGATTTACACTTGTAAATTTTGTTGAAGTATGGTTCTATAATGTTTTAGGCTACCACTAAATTTATTTTGCTGATATCATTAAAACTGACTAGTTATAGAGAAGCCAAAGAACATATATGCATGACTCATGGACATGAACTAAGAGTGGCATTGCTGGAGGAAATGGGGTACTGGGCAAAGGGGGGGAAATTGGGACAACTATAATAGTAAAATAAATAAAATAAAATATATTTTAAAAAGTAAAAATAAAACTATCTCAGTTCAAGAATTAGTTGCTGGCAATGTAATCCATTCTAGTCTAGTTATGGAATAATTATTCATTGTAGGGTGTCAATTAGCTTACAGAATTACTATGAAGGCTAGCACACAGGCTTGAATGCCATCAAGCTAATAATACAGAACCATATACCAAGAGATTGTTTCATGGTAATTCACCTGTTGCTGCTACTGCATCTCAGCTCTTACATGACTAGCAGAGTTTTCTTTTGTTTGTTTTTGTTTTATGTTCATTGCTTTTTTTTTTTTTAGCACAATTTAGTACTCTTATACCCCCTCCCCCAGCAATCACCACAGTGTTGTCCATGATCATGAGTCCGTTTTTCTTTTAGCTCAATTCTTCCACCTTTTAATCTCCACCCCTCCATTACCAGTTATCTGCCCTCTATCTATGACTCTGTCTTTTTGCTTGTTAGTTCAGTTTGTTCATCAAATTCCACAGATGAGTGGTTCCATATAAATTTTTGAAATATTTGTTCTAGTTCTATAAAATATGTCACTGGAATCTTGGTAGGAATTGCATTGAATATATAGATTGCTTTTGATAGTATGAACTCTTTAATGATGCTAATTCTTCCTATCCATGAACATGGTATGTGCTTATACTTATTTGTATCTTCCTTGATTTCTTTCTTCAGTGTATTATAACTTTCCAAGTCTTTTACATCCTTGATTAGGTGTGTTCCTAAGTATTTTATTCATTTTGAAGCAATTGTGAAACAATTGATCTTTGCTTTCTTAATTTCCCTTTCTGTTAGTTCATTATTGTCATACAATGTCTGTCCCCCAAATTAATTTTCTTTCTTTGTAGTATCTTTAACATTAGGATAATGCTGGCCTCATAACATGAGTTTGAGCGTCTTCCTGTCTTTGAATTTTATGAAATAGATTGGAAGGAAAGGTGTTAGTCCTTCTTGGAATATTTGGGGAAATTCACATGTGAAAATATCTGATCTAGAAGTTTTGTTTATTGGGATGTTTTTGATTATTACTTCAATGTCATTAGGTGTAATCTGTTTATTCATGATCTCCGATTCTTCCTGATTTAGTTTTGGAAGATTGTATGTTTCTAGGAATTGCTCCATTTCATCCAGGTTATCTAGTTCATTGGCATATAGGTGTTCCTTGTATTTTCTTTCAACCCTGTATTTCTTTGGTTTCATGTTCTTATTTCTCCTGTTTCATTTTGGGGGATGAGTTCCTTCTCTTTTTTTCTTGATGAGTCTAGTTAAAAGTTGTCAATCTTGTTTATATTTTCAATGAACCAGTTCTTGTATTTACTACTTTTTGTATCATTTTTTAAGACTGTATTTTATTTATTTCTGCTCCAATCTTTAGTATTTCCTTCCTACTCATGTTGGCTTTGTTTATTCTTTTTTAAATTTATTTGTGTGAAGGTAGATTGTTTATTTGAGTTTTTTCTTACTTTTTGTTCTTAGTATTGCTTTTCCAGTGTCCACAGATTTTGGATTGTTATTTTCTCATTCTCATTTGTTTTAAGATTTTTTTTTTTTTTTTTTTTTTTTTTTTTTTTTTTTTTTTTTTTTTTTTTTTTTTTTTTTGGTTTTTTTT